>NJRL01000492.1:37289-59382 GCA_003063815.1 Aphaenogaster rudis
ATGGCCATATGGTCTCTGTGGCTACATGTGCTACAAAGTTTAGATAATCATCTAGTTGTTGACGAAATCGCTAATTAGCATGAAATTAATTTGATATAATCTCGTTTAAATATTCATTACCAGACCTTCAGTGAATAATAAGTGAATCATAATAAGATACACTTATAGAAATTAGTTTAACAGCGGCGAGTGTGTACAATCAGAATTTAAAGAATCCTGATTAAAATAACATATCATTGTGACATTTGTTTCACGCGTAAATACTCTATAGAAAAATTACTTGATCTAGGATTAAGATAACAAAGATAATAGGTCCCGATTAATTAAATAATCCTGATTAAAATAATATATCACTATGACATTTGTTCACGCGTAAATACTCTATAGAAAAATTACTTGATCTAGAATTAAGATAACAAAGATAATAGATCCCGATTACTCAATCGCGCCTTCACTGTAAACGAAGCGAAAGTTGCGCACACTGTCAAAGATTTCCCACAATCAACCGTTCGGGTTTTACAACTAATTGACGATAGATAAGTGAATAATAATTAAAAGTACACTTATAGAAATTAGTTCAACAGCGGTAAGTGTACAATAAGAATTTAAAGAATCCTGATTAAAATAACATATATATCATTGTGACATTTGTTCACGCGTAAATATCCCATAGAAAAATTACTTGATCTAGGATCAAGATAGCAGAGATAATAGATCTCGATTACTCAATCGCGCCTTCACTGTGAACGGAGCGAAAGTTGCGCATTTCGGCGCACACTGTCAAGGATTTCGCACAATCGACCGCTCGGGCTTTACAGCTAATTGGCGATAGATAATTGATAAGAAGTCGTCGGGCGCGCGGTGCAGGACGATAACGCAAACTCCTCGTGTACTTTCGAAGCGGCAACGGCGGCGCGGGGCGGACTACCGGTCTTGCGGCATTAATTAACTGCAAACTGGTTGTACGCCGCGCACGGAAACTAGTTTCCGTACGGTAGACACTGGCGTTCTTTATACAGGGTGTGAAATCATTTCCGCCGCGCGTGATTTCCGACGTGGGAAAATGGTCCTGTGGCTCTCCATTAAGCCACCGATGGAAGCTAATAACGCCTAATAGAGCATCTCCCTCTCTTCAGGCGGTAATTAAAATATGAGAGCTCCGCGAACTCGGATCTCGAGGGCATGCCCTGTCGCGAGTCGAGTGCAACCGACCGTGATTGTTCCGCGAACGGCCCTCTCGGCCCTTCAAAACGCGCGATTATGAGTCTTGAGCCGAGAAAGGCGAATCTGTGCCCGCTCTCTTTTTCTCTCTCTCTTTCGCGGAAATTGCACTTGCCATTGTTCCGTTCCCTTTAACGCAGACGATGACGCCGAAGAAATCGAGCCGCCAACTTTTTCCCTTATTACGCGTGATGAGCTCTCGACTCCTGTACTGTGGCAAATACCAGGATTGACTTCTTCAGCTTCCCGTCACGTCGCTCTTTCTCGATGGAAATCTCTCGACCTGCCGACAGATCTCTAAATACCGGAGCAAACTCAACGCGAACGAATTTGGCTCCTAAATGTACAAATACTTATTTTTTCATGATCCGTTGTAATTATATATCACAGTCCCCAGGAACTCGCCTTTATCTGTATAAGACATGTATGATAATTCTGTGTTCTAAATATAAGATCTTGGTTAACACTTTAATTCCAGAGTATCTTGTATGGGGAAAAACTTGCAAGAAACTCATTTAAAGTATAAATGGAAATTTCTCGACCTCCCGACAGATCTCCAAATACCGGCGCAAACTCAACGCGAACGAATTTGGCTCCTAAATGTACAAATACTTTTTTTTAGGATCCGTTGTAATTATATATCACAGTCTCCAGGAACTCGCCTTTATCTATATAAATTGTTTGATAATTCTGTGTTCTAAATATAAGGTCTTGATTAACACTTTAATTCCAGAATGTCTTGTATGAGGAAAAACTTGCAAGAAACTCATTTAAAAGTATAAATGTACAAGGGATAGGCGAAATAATGAAATACTTGGGAAATACACTACTTGTATTCAGTGTTTGCCGTAGATAATTTCAAAATTATCTAGATAGAGATAAAGATAAAAATCCATAAATTTATCTTAGATGAGATAAAGATGATTTTGCTTCTATTTAATCTAAATGAAAGATGAGATAATTATCGCGATTATCTAGATAATTTTCCAGATAATTTTATGTTTATAAGACTTACTGAAAAATATATATTTTTATCGTGTAAGAAATTGTAAGACGACTCAACTGGCAAGAGATAATACTTATATTTGTCACTACGTATCAACCATACGGATTGTGGTCATCTACGAGTAACAAATTTTAATATTAATGCTAAAGCATCTATATGATTCTCCCCCTTTCCCCCAACACCCTCCCATCGCGAAAACATGTCGTTTTTCCGTAAGAACCAATCCTCGCGTCGCTTTTTGCTGCGCGGCAAGTGTTTCACACAAAACATGGAAAAGCTTGCCACGAAAAGTCTTTTGCATAACCAGCATTACGAATAATGTCATTTTAGATAATTTTTAGATAAGATGATATACATTTTTATCTAAGATAAAGATAAATATACTTTGTATTTTTTCATCTAGCTAAAGATAAAGATGATCCATTTCTTCATCTAGATGATCATCTAGATAATTTTATCTAGATACCGGCAAACACTGCTTGTATTATTAATAAGAGGTTGGCCTTTGATATAGACTCTATTCTTGTTGGAACAGAATCATACAATGCTTGAATGTCACCAATGGAATGTTGTACTGCTTTTTTTGCAGAACATCATTCAATTGCTTATAAGTAATGCTGGAGGAGGAAATTTGCTTCTCACTCTACTTTCCAAAATTATCCTCTGTTCTTCAACATTGTTCCTGGCCAGCGCAATTGCTTGATTTAAATATCATCGCATCATTGTGAGCGGTTTTGAAGAGCAGAGTGAGAAGCAGATTTCCTCCTCCAATATCTCTAAAGCAATTGAAGATGTTTTATTAGAAGAACGGTATAACATCGCCCTGGTGACTATTCAAGCATCGTATTTATTCCAACAAGGATAGAATCTGTATTAAAGACAAATGGTGTGTGGACCAACCTCTTGTTAATAAAACAAATAGTATATTTCCCAGGTGTTCACATTATTTTCTCTATCCCCTGTATAATTTTCAATACATTTAGATACGCTGCTCCCAAGAGGCGTTTATCGTTCGTTCCCTGTATAGCTATGAGATTGCGTATCAAGGCGATAGATCGTCTATCTCGCTAAAGTTCATCGACCTTCTCGCAAGAAGTCGACTCGCGAGAATCTATTCGCTTTGAATACGTGCGCGGTCGTAAATGACCGCGTTTTATTCGAGTGAAGAGTTCGTCGATCCGTCGTTTCGCGAACCGTTTCTCCTCGGATAGGATCTCGATCCGACCTAATCTACGTGTCGCAAAAATCACCGGTACGCGCGCAGAAACGTGCCATTTCGCTGAACGCGCAATTCCGAGACATGCACAAACGCAGTTGCAGCCTGGCAACGTTCCGTCCGTGGTCACGAGATGCGTATTAAAGTGAAAGATCGCCGCCGATCCGCGTCGCTGTATCGCGCCGACGCTAATCCCGCATCCCGTGATGCTGTTTTACTTTCTAACGATCCGATACATTGTATCGATCAACCGCGATACGCGCCATTGACCGTCCGGGTGTATCGCACTGTTCTCTGATCAGAGTTCTCTCCTTCGCGACGGTATAACGGTTCGGCACCTTGAATTATCGCGACAGAGACAGGTGACAAATAGACAGAGACTCGGTTAGCAAAAAAAAAGCTTAATTTCTATTTTAATGATAGATTGAGTTAATCTGCTTATATGTACCACGGATATTTCCTTCATTACTGAAACGTGCAGCGTATGCGTTCGGTTTACCGCTTTATGTGGAGAAAACATCGCCCGAGCTGTCGCTTCAGTCATTACCGTGCCGATTATTGTATTAATAACGTTTGCAACGTGACTCATCGCAATTAGAGTAACGGCCAGGCGCCGTGCTCGTCGAGCGATACTACGATCTGCGGAAGAGGACCGCTTTCTAAAGACGGTCACACCGTATTATCAGGCGGAATCGATTAAATCGCGCGTTCGCGTGTGCACGCCCGTCAAGAAAGATGAAGGGGACAGTAAAAGTGTCTCGCGCGTAGATCATATCGGCCGCCGTGATTCCGCGGACGCGCGATTTCTACGAGAAAGCCGCCGAGATTTTGCACCTCGCGGAATTTCGCGCGACGCCAACTCGATTAATTTCCGGGGATGACAGAAAAAACAGGATATACTTAATCCTAGCTTCCCACGCTTCAAATTTTTACGGGCTTCCCACACCGGGGTACAGGCTACCCCAGTCGAATATCAGGCTAAAAATATAAGAAAAAATCAACTGATTTTAAGTAATTTTTTTTCCATCGATCAAGGAATATGCCTATGCATACACGTAAAAAACGGTTTTGCTGAAATATTAAAAAATTTGGCCAGATGCAGATCTGAAAAATAATTTTGTTGGATCATCAAAATAATTATGTAGGACACTCCAACATAATGATAATGCTGCAAAAAGTTTTGATATTCTAGCAACTATTTTAGGCGTCCTACATAATTATTTTGATGATCCAACAAAATTATTTTTCAGGTCTGTATCTGGCCAAATTTTTTAATATTTCAGCAAAACCGTTCTTTCCGTGTAGAAAAATATGAAAAAGACAGTAGTTTGTAAAATATTCGCTTGTAAGAGAAGTTACATTTCAAAATCGCAAACTAGAGGATTTTACCTGGGGTTACAGGAACTCCAGTGTGGGAAGCTAGGATTAACATATTCGCAGTCGCCGACGTAGTAGTGCTTATTTTTAAAATCTAATCTAAAATTAGCTGGTTGACGTAGTAGTACGTCTTTGAAAATCTAAATCTAAAATTAGTTGATTGTTGTTGATATCGTAGTACGTCTTTTTATACTTTAAGTTCAAATTAATCAAAATGGGTTTTAACAGTTTTATGAATTTTTTAATTTTATTTTTATGTAAAAGTGTCCAATTAATTTTTTCAAAAATATATATAATAACTTTTAAAAGTTTTTTTAATTTTAACATTCTCTATGTTCCATTAGCATTTTTTATAATTTGACATTTTCTTTGTTTGGATTTGTAACAAATAAATTTCTTTCAATTTCAAATAACAAGTAGTTACAAATACGATATTTTAAAACAAATTTTGTAGTTTTAAGTCTTATTTTAATGACAGAACTTCGGGGCAATCAGATGTAGATTTAGGCCCTGCGCACAATGGAGGAATATTAGATATTAGGAATAGGAATAAAAATTTTAGAATCAGTTTCCTCAATGAATATTGAACGTAACGCACAATGGAGATATTAATAAAATATAAGACATAAATGTGTTATACGAAACACAACATAACTTATTATTTATCTATAGTGTTCATTGAAGAAACTGATTCTAAAATTCTAATTCATATTCCTAATATCTAATATTCCTCCATTGTGCGCAGGGCCTTAAGGTTTTATTGTATGCGGTTCCAATAATAGAAAAGGAAAAAAGTTATTGGCTGCGAAAGTCTTAACATAAGACAAAACGTACGTAGGTTTAATTGGACCGAAGGGGGCGGAGGAGACGCGATGTAAGAAAGTCTCGCCCGAGGCGTCGACACGGAGTCGATCGCGGACCGCGGTGTAACAGCCTCACGTCGCTGAGATGAACACTTTAACATGCCGCTAATCGCGCGTTAACGCTTTTTCGCCGTGCTTATCGCCGTCGGAAACACGCAAAAATCGCGCCGCGCTCGCCGCGCATCGCGGCGAGAGCAGATGCAATGCACGCGCCCTCCCCGTCCCCTCCGTCTCTTTTTCTTTCTTCCTCCCTCTTTCTCGCCCCTCTTTCGCTCGAACGATAGAATGTTGCGGGCGATCCTGTTGGACCGGTACTTTTTGTTTTACATAATCCACCGCGGAGAAACGTGGCGCGCACAGGATCGCGTTCGCCAGGTGTTCGTTTCCGATCCGAGCGCTCTCGGACCCGTACCGATTGAATGTACAAGATACAACGGTGCGGATTGATTAGCATATATAATCGCATTTGGCAGAACGTAAAATTTAATTTATTAGCCGATCATGAGAGCTTCAGTTAGAGTTAGAGTTTCATCTTATTGAAAATTTGATTGGACGTCGAAAGTTTTTCGCTTTTAGATATCCGACGAATTAAATCTTAACACCTTCGCATCTTAATTCCGTACTTAATTTTTTATCATCTTTCTAAAGCTGGTCGCTGGATATAATTTTAAATCTGATTGCTGAAAAATTCTGTTATTAAAATAAGAATAAAGACTATAAAATTTGTTTTAAAGTATTGTATTTGTAACTATTTGTTGTTTGAAGTTGAAGGAAATTTACCTGTTACAAATTCAAACAGAGCAAATGTCAAATTATGGAGAATATTAATGGAACATGGAGGATGTTGAAATTAAAGAAACTTTTAAAATTTATTGCATATATTTTTGAAAAATTGAATATTTTTATATAAAACTAAAAGACTTATAAAATTGTTAAAACTCGTTTTGATTAATTTAAACTTAAAATATAAAAAGACATACTACTACGTCAGCAATAATAGCTATAGATTTTAAAAAGACGTGACTACGTCAACGGCAACCAGCTACAGTTTATAAAAAGACGTACTACTGCGTCAGCGGCTGTGAAAAAATATGTCAAATTTTAGAATTCTGAAATAAAACAGACTTCGAACTTGGATAGAAATCAGATATTTCGATCTTGAATCGCGGAAGGGACGTTGACGCTTTAAAGCAGCCGGCATTCTTTCCAGGAAGAAGTAAGCTGCTGGAGGCTTATTCTATAATTCTACGGTTGCGACTGCGTATTTCGTACATGTCATAGTCCAGTGATGGATTCGTTACAGTACGGAAGAGAGACAACGTGCTGATTTCACGGACGCTAGCGAGGAACGGCTGTAATTTGGTGGCACTTTAATGACTCCATCCCTGCCGTACTGATAGGCGCTTCGCTCCCGCAATAACCGTGCATTAACACTTTCCTACGGTAGCGACGTCTGCTATTTGGCTCGTACATGTGAAAAAAAGCGAATGCGGTAGTTCCGTGGTATGCATTCGACGAGAACGTGGTTTTGCCTATTAAAAAATTCCGGCTTTTTGGTATGATTTAAGAAACGTTTATACACGGAAAGAACGGTTTTGCTGAAGTATCTAAAAATTTAGTTACATACAGATCAGAAAATGATTATATTGGATCATCCAAAATAATTATGTAGAACGCTCAAACTATTTGCTAGAATGTCAAAACTTTTTGCAGCATTATCATTATGCTTAAGCGTCCTGTATAATTATTTTGGATAGTCCAACATAATTATTTTCAGATCTGTATCTGACTAAATTTTTAGATACTTCAGCATTCAAACCGTTCTTTCCGTGTAATGAAGACAAAAAACGGAAAGAGATTGTATACAGTATTGGTTTTTGAAAAATTCTGTTTCTCTCTGTTGTAAAATAGATATAAATTAAATATTTTTGCAAAGAGAAAAATGAAGATCGGATTAAAATGATTATAATCGTATCTGCTGAACTCTAAAGATATATAAAAGCTACAATATTTATAAATCGCAGAATCTACGATACCAAAAATCTAGAGAATTGAAATCCTAATAAGAATCCGAGAATTCTATAAAGCCATACGTTAATTAAAATTCTACGTTAAGGACCTTTAAATCCTCAATTCAATCGAATCTATGAAGTCAATAGTGAAATAACAGATGCAGAGAGAGGAAATATCCCATCAATAACAGGCAGATGAGGGTCAGATTCTCATACTCCTCGTCACGTTCTCAACTGCGGAATAAGGCGCGAGTACCGTTTTCCTTGTTAGAACACGAAAAATTCCTTCACGTTGCGTGGAAAATCTGCATAGGTAACCGTGCCGTACGTTAGGAGCAACTTTTATTATCGGACACGTCCACTTAACGAGAGCTGCCGCTTCGTTGCGGGAAGTGAGAGCCTTGTCGCCCCGAGGTGCATTTCGCTATTGTCTGCCCGCGACATTTAGCGGTGGCAGAAGACGCTCTGCGACTGTCTTCTGGCGTTTTACTTTCTAACGATATAGCGCGCGTTGGGATATTACCTTTGCCGACAGGAACTTCACGGCGCGTGAACGCGGCGGAAAGCGGCGTTTAAGGTGAAGAATTCGTTCTACACGGGAAAATTCGTCGCGGCTGAGAGCAGAACAGCTCGAGCTAATTTTCGTCGATTTTCATAAGGCCGTCGCGTCGAGGAGCGATCGCGATTGCGGTTTTCACGCGTTCGTGAATGCGCGGAAAATGGTTTGCTTGCAGGGAAAATCAATCAGACATTTAAGCATATACATACATGCTCTGAAAAAGAAATGTATTAAATTAAAAAAATTTTTAATTGGTTTAAAAAAATAATTTATTTGAATACTTGCAAAGGAATTATTTATTTGAATAAAAAAATAATAAAATGTTATTTAACTCAAGAAATTGGTTTAAATTTGATCCTTTAATATTTAACAGTTACATATATATGTTACATATATATGTATATTTTTATATGTATATATACAGGGTGTATCATAAGTCACGCCCGATCTCTGAAGAATGAATTGGTGAAGTCAAAATAAGTCGAGAAAATAAAAAATAAGGAAATTATGTTTGAGCCTTCTTTAAAGAGTTACAATCAAATAATCGAAAAATTTATTTAGATTATTATTCTTATTGAAATTAAAAGTTTGTAATTGTTTTGATAACAATAAGTTAAACAAAGTAAGTATACTAACATGAGTTATACATAAGTACATTACTGTAATCATATATTGATGATTTGTTAAAAAAAGATTCAAGAAGGCTATCTCTTCAGAGATGGCTCAAACGTAATTTCGTCATTCTTCATTTTCGACTTATTTTGATTTCTTTAATTAATTCTCCAGAGATCGGGTGTGACTTATGATACACCCTGTATATGTAATATTTTAAATTTAAATACAGGACTTTCTTTTAACGTTTCATACATTCGTTGCAAACTATTTTATATATTAAGAATTAAAAAATGTAAGAAATTGATCGTAATGGGATTAGCGTGTCGTTTATTAAAACTGCAACTGAAAAGCGTAACGAGAAATACATTTACGATACGACCGAGGATGTGTTGGGTAATTGATATTTCTTGCAAAAGGAAAAGAGCGAAGAGTCATATAGCGAGATACGAATTTACATTCTGTTAATAGCGGTCTCGCATTCACAGTGACGTGACTTTTACGGTTTAACCCTGCGAAGCGCATTGCGGCGCATTAACGACGCGAAAACGGTAATTTATAACGCGGCTCGAAAAGGAGACACGATTTCTCGCGTTGCCGACGTTGCGTTGTTACCAGCACGTGCGGTCCAGCAGCGTGAAGCGGTCAGACGAGGACTTGAAGCGCGTGTAAAGAACGACATGATTGCGAAGCGATGATAATTAAGGTGATCGATGTGCCGTAATCTGTAACTTCCCGTCCCGGCGGACACCTTACTTCGATTCTACGGATACCATATCACTCGAAATCTCGGTAGCGAGAACGAAATCGGCTCGAACTTTCCCATTGATATCGGAAGCCAGCAGTGCGTACACAAAAATTTTAACAAAGACCGGTTTTAACACAAGTATACAAAATCACAGAAGAGAATTGTTTCGACACAACTGGCCAGTTTTTAATTTAAATTAATGTATCGTGAATCGCGACGTTTTTCGACCATGGGTTTTGGTCCTTCTAAAGAGAATGGAATTAATTTAATGTAAAGAATTTTTGTTGCGAAAAATTTTACCTCAGCCAGGATGACAAAATGACAAGTACAAAACGTTTTTTATTGTGTAGTGCAAATGCAGATAACGCAAATCATCCTCTCGCTCGCAGTTATATTAATTTATTTTATATTGCACGTGATTATGCATTTTTTTATTCCCCGAACTTTCTAACGTTAAAGATGACACACACAAGAGTACGCTATTTTATCTGATAGCGCCGCCGCCGCGCCGTCGCGAAAAGTCTCACGGAAAGAAGCGATTCTTTTTCCTCATTGTTATTTCACGGTACTAAATCAACTTCATTTCGTAGGGCAGAAAACCAAGAGCGTTCCTTTCCCTTTGATACCGATCGACGATAGAAATTCGCGCTGTCGGATGTCGCGGGTGCACACAGAGCTACCGGTAGCACGCTGTCGTTCCTCATTGTCTTTTCGCGCGACGCGGGAGGATGGGGGGAGACGTATGTACTCACGCACATTCGGTTTCGCTTTTCCCGATTCTCAGGGAGGCGAGAAAACAAAGCTACGCGCCGAGCGCTCGCTTTCTAAACGGTCGAACGCACCGCGCCGCGCCGCGCCGAGAGCGTACGCATGTTCGATCGACCAGAGAGCCGTCGTCATCGGAGAGAGAAACGTCCCAACCGCAGCATTCGTCACTCTGTAAACTCTGTCAATTTGCATATTACGTTGCTGCGTAACAGTGCGTTATCCTTGCACGCGGGAAAAAAAACCGGAGGCAGTCGATGCGTTTTTATTCGGCGTTTTATCACGAAAGATCCCGGGATCGCTGATATTGCTCCCCATTCACGCATTAATTATTTACACTATTTAGTTATTTAAACATAAATTTGTTAAACAAATATAAATATGAGAGAAAGCCAATATCGGTCGAGGCGGATTCTGGTGCCTAATAATAATTATTTTGTGAATCTTCCTGCTCATGCGAACTGCGCGCCGCATATTCGTCGGTCTTGAAACACAGTCCTTACATGAAGCCGGAATAATTAATTCACATATATTAAATTGACAATTCAATAATTTTTTATGCTAACAAGGATAAAATCTATGATATCCCTCCTTCCCCAAAAACTGTAAAGAAATAAATTTATTAATTTGGTTAATTCATTAATCGATTAATATTGATAATAGAAATTTGGATAATCTTTTCGTATTTTAGCTAGACGCGTGAAGCTCGCGATTATTTCCTTTAATTGCTAGTTCCCACGTATTAATTGCACACTGTACATTGAGCGCAGCATTGTGCCTCGTAATTAATGTTTCGCAATTAACGCGGCCCTCGGACTTTCATCGATGATCATTCGTTCGTTCTGCATGTGGACACACGGTCGGGATAGACGGCGTAGATAAGATATGCAGTAGCGCATGTCTAATTTCTAAAATGCCGTAAATTATGGAGTCACGTAAGGGAAAGGCGCCGTGAATTATAAGGCGACAGAAATTCCGCTGTTCAATGCCTCGCTAAAAAACATCTCGCAGCTTTTCGATTAGTCTCGATCTCTCGTGCGATTCGCCTCGCGTTTTATAGCGTGGAAACGTGAAATACTCTAAAATATGCGCGATTTAAACTTACCCAATTTTCGACACCTTTTTGCGTAGGATCGACCTAAACCCGCAGGTCAAACATTCGAAAATTCATAAACGAAGACTTTATATGTATACCTCTATTATATTTTCAATTATTAATTAAAAGTATTCTACACGGAAAGAACGGTTTGCTGAGTATCTAAAAACTTAGCCAGACAGAGATCTGAAAATAATTATGTTGAACCATCCAAAATAATTATGTAGGACGCTCAAGCATAATGACAATGCTGCAAAAAGTTTTGACATCCTAGCAAACAGCTTGAGCGTCCTACATAATTATTTTGGATGATTCAACATAATTATTTTCTGACCTGTATCTGATTAAATTTTTAGATACTTCAGCAAAACCGTTCTTTGCGTATAGTGTAGTTACAGATTGTAATTCTTTAAGCTCGAAATTTAATTTGCACATAATTTTCCACTTCTGAGAAAGATGGAGCTTCTCCTAACATTGGAAGAGAATTCAGTGCCTCTAGTTTTACAGGGGGCGTGATTTGATTAGCATCCGCAAGCACGTACTCGAAAGAGGATCGATTGAATCTTAGATCAACACAAAATTTATCGACGCTTTAATGCAACCGTCATTCGTTACCGCGATCGAGTGATGCACCGCAACTTTTCAATTAGCAATTTCCAACTCTCGAGGTTCCCCGACCGGCTCTCTTCAATCGCCTCAGCTGCACCTGCATCGCAAAGTTGCATCGTAACTGCAGTTCGCCGATGAACTTTGGCACTCGGTCGATTCGATTTTGTGTTCATGGAAGCATGCTTTATAATAATAGAATTTGATCTTCCATTATAATAGAATTGCTGTTTTATCTTTTGTCCATAGGATGATTCACGAGAAAACTACAGTTTTTTTATTCACGTCGCCTTTAATATTTACTGTTGCATACTTTGCAGATTTTATTATTTCCTTGCGTTAATTTTTTAAGTAAAATAACTCCGCTACTCCGTTTCTCCGTGTATTTCTTCTGTCAGAAAATTACTTTTCACGCAGTAATGTATTGTTGCAATGCACTATAACGTTTATGAAACCTTACTTCGATTATTGATGGTTCGATATCGGCATGCTAGAAAAAAATTCTATGAATCGGCTCGTTCAAACGTTCCGATCGAGGCTTAGTGGTCTGCTGCCGATTACGAGAGAGTGAAAGTGTATGCCGGTGGTACAGGTGCTTTCGATGGGAAGCACGTTTTCTCGCCTGAGATTCAGTCGCGCGCACGATCCCGACGAGTGTCGATCGCGTCCTTTTTTCCTTCTCTCTCGTTTCATTTGTTCGATTTTCGCGTGCATCTGAGAGGCAAATTATCCGTGATCGCTTCGTATCGATAATAGCGCGATAACGATCGACGTTGTTAAGAGAGCTGACGACGATTTGTTGCTCGTGTGCTGACTATTACGGTGCTACTACGAATCACAAGTGCATGTTCGATGTATGTGCACTTCGCGTATTATCGTTTGTATATATGAAAACGACAGGCGATAATTTCTCTGCGGCGAAGAAAGGTAACGTTATCCAAACTATCAGAGAGAGGGGAAGGGAATACAATATACAATTTTGATTTCTCTTACCGTTGCGTGCAAAGATAAGAGATTCTGAGCCTTTATTGTCGAGCCTTTATTGTCGAAAGAATCGATCTCGATTCCATTAGATAAATAACGTTTGATAACACTCAGGTGGATCAAGCGAAATCACGGCGAGCCCCGTGATCAATATCCCTGGCTCGATATCTGGACGCGCTATAATTACGGCGTCTGTCAATCACCTTTCAAAAACGTGAAATAATTACCGGAGGAGGTTTCTGCCCATTCCCATGACCATGAACCCTGCACCGTGAAACTGCACGACTGCAATGCAGTCCGACAGCCCGAGGCATCGACGACTGACATGTGCCTTTCTGGACACTGGTATTCCTGCGCCGTTCACATATTTCACGCGGCACGAAAGTATCGCGTTACGTTTAAAGGAAAGATGTTTTTCACTTTTCCGGAAAATATCCAGAACACGAAAAGTCATTTCACATACTTAACTTTACCGTCTTAAGAATCAAGCTATCCTAAATTTATATCGATAAAAATGTTTTGATTATACCAATAAGACGACCAGAAATTCTTTGGTCTCACTAGAATGCATTTTATATGATAAACTGCATTCTGGTAAGACTTGTGTGAAGTTAGCCCCCCAATGTCGAAAAATCAAAAATGTTCTTTTTGCAAACGTTTGCCCATCGTTTGCCCACGAATGCCCCGTTCAAATTTTTGTTTGCCCCCTCTAGTTAAAAAATTATAAGCAATTTAATTTTGGGAGGCTAACTTCACACTGGCCCCCCAATCTTGAAAAATCAAAAATTTTCTTTCTGCAAACGTTTGCTCATCGTTTGCCCACGAATGCCTCCTTGGAATTTTCGTTTGTCCCATCTAGTTCAAAAGTTATAAGCAATTCAATTTTGGGGGGGAGGGCCAACTTCACACTGGCCCCCTAATGTTGAAAAATCAAAAGTTTTCTTTTTGCAAACTTTTGCTCACGAACGTCCCGTTGGAATTTTCGTTTGCTCCCTTTTAGAACCATGAAGGAATTGCCCGTTTAGTGATTCCAGAAGAATTTCGATTCGTTCACTTTGCAACAGACATACTAATTGAATCTACCAAGAGATTTCCAATTTATGCAACCAGATTTCTTTTCAGTGTAGAAATATAAGATTCCAGACTGTTACGCTTATGCACTCCGAAAAAGGATAAACAACACGCGCTCCTCGTGTTACTTCCTATTTTTAAAAAACCTTTATTCGCCCCTAAGCGGCTTGAAATTATTAAAAACCTCACCCGACGCAAATTGTTGTTAAATATTCTATTTTCGTCCGTTAGACCTTAGGCGCTTTTAGAGCGAGGTCCTTGTATTAAATACGCAGCAAAAGAGATGCTATCCTTGAGATATGAGCGTACTATTTGCGCGCCCCATAAAAATAGAGTGGCAGGCCGGGGTGTAGTATCAACCGTCACGACGCCAAGTGCATAGGTTTTTTTCTTCTTCCATCCTTGTGTGGTTTTTTTTCTTTATAGAATTTTCCGTGAATGTCAGCGGATTCACGGCCGTTGCTGCCGTAGGAGGTGCGTAGATAGCGTAAGAGGCACCCGTTACAACGCACCCACGGGGTCGCGTGCTCGCCGGTCCGTCCCCTCGTCTCCCGCGCGCTTCGTGCGCCCGTACTCTCGACAGTCTCGACGCGCGGCGCGGCGGCTGTCAGTCAGTTCGCGTCGCGCGCTCGAGCGAGCGGGTCGTAAATCCGAGTACGAGAGTGTACAGCAACACGTAACGACGTAACACGCGCGGGCGGATAAGAGTAAAAGTAACGAGATATTTTCGCGCTGCTGCTGCTGCGTGACATCAAAACAGCGCTCCTAACGGCGCCCCGGCAGCGAGGCCGTAACATCCGTCTCGGTACGTACTTACACGCTCGATTTTAATATTATTATTACACGGAAAGAACGGTTTTACTGGGGTATCTAAAATTTTAGCTAGATACAGATATGGATGAATGGAATTATACTGCGTCCCCAATGGGGTTTGCATTTTCTCCCTTCTCATCCTTTCCTACAACTCCTACTCTTTGCCCGTTTGGACCAACATCTTAACGTCTCTTCCGAAAGACGGTAGATACAGATATGTAATTAGGTTGGACTATGAAAATAATTATGTAGGACGCGCGCAAGCTGGTTGCTGGAATGTCAAAACTTTTTGCAGCATTACACGAAAAGAACGGTTTTGCTGAAATATCTAAGAATTTGGTTAAATACAGATCTGAAAATTATTTTGTTAGACCATTAAATTAACTAAGTAGGACGCTCAAGCATGATGATAATGCTGCAAAAAGTTTTAATATTCTAACAATTATTTTGAGCGTTCTACATAATTATTTTGGTGTTCGTGACAACTTTTTCTGCCTCTCTCGGGGGCCACTTGGAAGGACCTCTGCCATGTGCGAAGGATTCCAGAGTATTTACAGGATCTTCACTGTGCGTAAACACGTTTAGAGAACCGTTGCCATTCGCGATGGATTCGAAAATATTTATTATAGGATCATAATGATACTTGCGAGAATTCCGAAGCTATTTAGAGACCTCGGTCGGCATTTAAAGACGCTTTATCATGTATAGAAGAGTCGCGAAAATATTTCAAGGATCTCCATTATTCGCGAGAACTCTGAAGATATTCGAAGGATCGTCGGATTCCTCCATGGAAAGAACAGTTTTGCTGAAGTATCTAAAAATATTTAGCTGGATACAGATCTGAAAAAAATATGTCAAGCCATCACAGTAATTATGCAGGAAGCTTAAACATGATAATAATGTTACAAGGAATTTTAACATTCCAGCGACGAGCTTGAGCGTCCAATATAATTATTTTCAAATCTGTATCTAATTAAATTTTTAGATACTTCAGCAAAACTGTTCTTTCCGTCGAGAGATTTAAATTAACTTCGTGGAGAATCTTTATCTCCCGCGAAAGATTTTGCAGTTAAAGTGGCAAATATTTGGCATAATTCCTTTTGTACCGCGATAACCACGTCCGTAATACATTCCGACGTTTGACCGTAACACGTGCGACACATGTGACATATGCTTTCGGTCTCGTACATCAATGTCACGTATGTGCGACGTTTCTCGCAGCTTGTAGCAGGGAAATTAAACAGAAACATTATAGTCGCTTTTCCATTTAGTCCTTGGTAGCGAACGTGTTGATTATATCCAGCGGAGCAGACGAAGTAAGACCGACGCGTCGTCAAGAGCACGAGTTCCGTATTTATCGAAGTATCCTTGACCGATCGCGATTGTCGATAAAACGAAGGTACTCGCCTCTGGAGGACCTTCGTTCGCTGTATATATTCCCAACGACGCGAGAAAACGAAAAATATCACTTCTACGTCAATCCTGAAACGCAAATCCCAGGAATACCTCGTTTGAAACGCTTCATTGGCGCGTACAATTTTTAATCTCTTTATAAGACGGAGCATAAGATGTAAGAGAGTAAGTTGTTAAGTTACCTCTTTGAACAGTCCGACAAGAAAATGAAAATTTGAGATTTTTTTGAATCCACACTGAAAAAAAAATTCTTGGTATACTTGTGAGATGCATTTAGTATACTTTCTTTTCAAGTATTTGATTATTATTACCGATTATAATAATAATAACCAAACATTTTGTAATAATTATAAACATTTGTAATAATTATAAAAGAACAAATTTTGTTTAGTTGAGCCAACACTAAATTATGTAATACTTATTATATATGTTTAGTTGAAACTATTTCACCAAGGTGCTTAGTAACATTAACCAAGCCTGGATTTTTATAACCATGCCTTTCTTGCAGTGCAGAGAATCCTATTTGCTCTGAATTTTAACGGTTAACATAGTTTGCAGTTTGCTTGTCTCTCTGTCGAATTAGATGCGAAAAATGCGCAAGATCGAACGTATCTCTCGATATGGAGACAAAAGAAATAGAAAGAAATACAAAGGGTTTATATATGCTTCTTATGCACGTAACATATTATTCGCTGTATGAATATTATGAAAGAGGCGGGCGTGCCCGTTGATCATCCTGATTATCGCGGTGCCGGATATCACAGCTGTGCTTAATCGGCCATTCGATGATTATCATCATTAAGGCAAGTCCCTCGTTCGAACGAAAACGACGCAATATCGGACCGTCAACTGTCGGCGACGCAGTTAGAATTTTCGAAGCTTATCGAGGGCAGCTCTTCAGCGTGCTTGTGCTAATCGCAATATTAATTTCGTGTCTTCACATCGTTCAGTTATAGCTCTGTTTATAAACGTGCAATGCCATTATATATATAGTAACGCACATTTTAGATTAAATTCAAGGCCTTTTAAAGCAAACAAATTTCTTCGATCTAAATTGAGCATTAGATTAATATTCGACGGGAGATAATCAATATCAAATACATAACGAAGCGTTAATCGCAAAAATGCCTCGCCTAATGATAGCTACGCCTCCGTTACCGACCCGAGACGTAATTATCACGGATGTTACGCGTCTAACGTTTTACACGCTCTTTCGCAACTTGCGAGTTGTGCGAGCAACTAGAACGGGCTCTGGCCATAAATTATTAGAAGGAGGAAGCACCGGAAGAGCCATCGGGAGAAAGCGCTTCCATGGACCCGATTCAATCCCGTAACCCGTCTCGAAGTCTCGCGAAATTACCGTTCATTACGTCAAGTCCTCGCGTTTGTCGGCGCGATACACGCGAGATGAGAAGATCGGATGCTGGCCGCACCCATCGCGAACAGGATCGTCTCGGGAAATCGATCGCGCATCCCAAAGCGAAACTGGCATTCTCGCGTTAAGTTTTTGTCAAGGAGAAAATTATGCATGTGTCAGCGCGTGTGTCTCGTGTATCAAAGGTGGCGGAAAAGGTGTAAGATCTAATTCGCATGGGCGTGATATTACATAGTTTTTTTGCGTAAATTTTTATCTATGAATCCTCTCCTTTGATCTTGTTCTTCTTGATAAAACTCTTTCTCTTGACCATGGTCTTTCTTTAATTTTTAAGATTGAATATTTCGATAACGAGGCCTTAAAGAAGAATTACTCTGAGAATTACTCCGCGGTTCATTTAAAGTTAGAACTCCGATTTCTCTTCGCTTTCTTTAATGTTACGTATCTAAATATAATGTTATATATATGTATGTATATAAATATAATGTTATATTATGTACGTAATGTTATATATTTAAATATTTATTACAGTATATAAAATGTCATTGAATGCATTTTCTCGCTCCGTGCACTCCGCTTTCCTGCTCATCGACGCTCCTGTGGCCGGAGAAAATCGAAAGTGGAGGGAATTCTAGAAGAAATAATCAGAATACTCACGGCGTATCCGCTACGTCGTAAAGTTTATGTTGTTAAGTACGACAAGCCGGCAGTGGAAGCGACTTTAGATTGTAGGAATTATAAATCGCTCCGTCATGATCGCTGCGTTGCGCGTCGCGGTGCCAATTATATCCACAGCTTGAGATACAAACTTTAAAAACAAGCTATTCCGATTATTGTGGATTATGTAAACGGAAATAAGCGAGATTTACGATCTCCTCTGGAACGTTCTCGCGTTCTTTGAATTGCAAATTTCAGTCAATCTAACAGGCAGTGTGAACGTGAGACTATCAGACTTCAGACATCTTTATCATTGATCCTCGAAATAAAATAACGAAATAAAGTACGCTTAGAAAATCGATAGAGAAATAAAATCTGTTTTACGTTTGTGAAATTTCTTCAATTTCCATTCGCGTAGTTTTAAAGTCCATCTACATAAGTTGTAACACGCAAAACGCAGTTCGCAAACGCAGAGAAAACGTATCACGCATTCGCATAAACAAATGAATGATATGCGAATTCATGATACGTTTTCTCTGCATTTGTGCGAACTGCGTTTTGCGTGTTGCGACTTACGTAGATAAGCGTTTAGTTGAGCTAAATTTGCTCTGAACTGATCCTGCGGAATCCGCATACTTGTGCATGGAAAGAACAGTTTTGCTAAAGTATTTAAAAATTTACAGATACAGATTTGAAAATAATTTTATTGGATAAAAATCGAATCCTTTTATCCTTTCCGGATGAAAATATAAATTTTTATTCTAAAAGTGAATTAGTGCCCTTATTCTAATTATGTAGGATGCTCAAGCATAATGATACTGTTGCAAACAATTTTGACCAACTCGAGAGCGTCCTACATAATATTTCGATGACCCAACAAAATGATTTTTAAACCTGTTAAATTTTTAGATACTTCAGTAAAACTGTGTACCGAAAGAAAATACGGAGAGCGCCCTTTGCACTTACATGCCGCATGTTAAAAAATTCTCGTAATAAAAGAATGAATATTCACGGGCGAAAGTATCTTTCTGAGTCATCTACGAACGAGAACTCCTACGTGCTCTTCTAGGGGGAGTCGTGATGGAAAGATACATGGAAAGAACGGTTTTGCTGAGGTATCTAAAAATTTAGCTACATACAGATCTAAAAATAATTTTGTTGGACCATAAAAATAATTATGTAGGACACTCGAAATAGTTGCTAGAATATCAAAACTTTTTGCAGCATTATCATCATGCTTGAGTGTTCTACATAGTTTCTTTTGGTGGCCCAACAAAATTATTTTCAGATTTGTATCTGACCAAATTTTTAGATACTTCAGCAAAACCGTTCTTTCCGTGTATTCTCGTGCCCCGGCTTCCATCGCCTCGTATCTGGACGGTGGAAATGAATCGCGGACTCGCGGACAATTATCGCTCTGTGCCGAAGAGAAAATGCGTGCTCTTGTGCGCCGGGTGTTTGAACGTTAAATTGGCCGTTTCGGGGACAGCTCCGATAAAACGGAGGCAAGAGGCCACGAGACGAGAACCGTCGTTGGATTGGCGATAGCGGCATTGCTGGGATGATCTTCGCGAGGAGCGTAACTTTCAGAAACGCGACGGCGGCGGCTCGATTTTTCCTCGTCTCGCTCGCTCTTAAAAGCGGAGAAAACTTGCCTGAACTTCGCACCGTAAAAACGCCTAGGTGGGATCGTTACGGCCACATTCGTGCCGCGTGTATGCAAATGCGCTTTTCTTCGGCCCATTGTTGTGCGCGATGTTACGCGCGCCTCATCGAGCGAAACAAGTTGATGCGCCGTTACGATGGAATGCATATACTTTCTGAAAATGTCAACCTTCTTTTATGAATAATTCGCTGTAAGATATCCGACCGATGAAATCGTGTATAATCGATGTTCAATTATATAAATTTTTCATATCGACGTCGTCACGACAAAAAGACGGAAGCGGTTTTTACCAAATTTTACAGGAGCTCCAAAAAACAGGTCATAAGAGTAGTCAAGCCTTGCATCTAACACTATGGTTGTATACATAAAAAATTCGAGAATCGTTAATTTTACTTCTACACTGAGAAAAATGATCTGATTACATGAACAAAACATATCTGATAGAATGCATTCTGGTGAGACGGAACAGAATTTCTGGTTGTCGTGATTGGACTCAATTTTTTGTAACTAGAGCGTTTGATAAACTTAACTATAAGAATTTGATTAGTATTTTCCAGTTGGATTAATAAAACTTCTAGTTACAAAGGAACGTGCAACCAGAATTCTGGTTAACGTTACCCGCAGCGCACTCTAGCAATTTTATTATTGTGCGAGTTGGGTGAATATTAACAAGAAATTCTGGTATATTTAACGGGAAGAAATTAATCATGCTTATCTCTGATAATTCCTAAAAGAATTCTGATTCGTTCATTTTCCAACAGACATACTGGTTGAATCTAACAGAATTCCAATGAACGCAACCAGATTTTTTTTAGTGTAGTTAATAAAAAAATTGCACCTTGAATAACATTTTTTGGATTTTTCTCAATTTTTGGAGCTCCTGTAAAATTTAGTAAAAACCGCTTACGCCTTTTTGTCGTGACAACGTCGATATAAAAACAGTTTCTAGTATAGTATTGATAAATGGAGTAGCAATGGCAAGGACCGAAAATATCTTCTCTTTAATGTCTCAAATAACTCAGTCCCGCTAATAACTAATTTTTTTCACTAATTTTTAGTTATCTAGGATCATTAACGGGATTGAGTTTTTTAAGTTCGGCTTTCTCTTTGGCCACGCTTTGTCACTAATTCATATGCACTAAAAGTACGATACGAAGATATGTTAAGTTTCTCACATGCATTAACGGAATTCTCTGTCCCTCTCTCTCTCTCTCTCTCTCCTTTCCTCCTCTCGAAATGTTTTAATAATCAAGTCTCTCCTGCACCGCAAAGGGCCGGTCCCCCCAAACAATTCGGTCAGCTGGCCATCGTGGCTTTTTTTCTCCCCGTCGCGACGCAAATGCGAGTAGATTGAGTAACCACCGCCGACAATTGCCGCTCCCCCGTCCCGTTTGTGGTGTCGTGCGAGAAATATTAATACCCTCCACTTCCTTCCGGGGAACACCCGGCGCGGGGGAACGGCCGGGTCCCTACCCTCGGCGTCTAACCGAATCCGTCGAAACTCGTTTACGTGGCCGCGTATGTACGTAAACACGCGCGGGTTCTAGACAATATACACCGCCGCCGAGGGTGAAAACCCGAACACTTTTGAGCGCGCGTGCGGTCGAACGCGTGCGAGAGGGTACAATTAGCGGCCGTAATATCGCGCCGGCCGCACCGAGTTACACACAATAAAAATCGGTGGATGGATGCTCCGCGAAATTGCTTACGGTCTATATACGGTGGTAAGGTGGTTTCGTTTTAGCGGTGAGGAGAAACGTCGAACTGTGTGCAAATCGCGGCGCAAAGCTGATTTTCCTTGGCTCTCGAGTTGCTTCTTTCTCGCGTATATCTCTGCGTCTACAAGCTTCTCCGTTGAGCGACCCGATTCTTTCGCAGACCGGCGGCTTTCGCAGATTAAAACGATGGTTTTTGCAGAGTCCTCGCCGCGATAAGGCAAGAAATATCTATCGTGGCGATCGTGAGCGAGTATCGTTGATCAGTAGATGGAATTGTGGTTTACGTATCTCGTTGTTTTAATGCGCAAACAGGTT
>NJRL01000492.1:92779-103723 GCA_003063815.1 Aphaenogaster rudis
TTTTTTATTTATTTGCATCAATCGACATTTATCAATACCAGAAATTGCCCGATCGTTAATCGGCGAGCCTTGCTAAGCGTTTTTTATTTATTTATTTGCATCGATCGATATTCATCAATATCGGGAATTGTTCGATCGTTAACCAGCGTGCTTTAAGCAGCCTAAGCGTTTCTCGCGTGCCTTGGAAACGGCACAGTTTGAATGTAGATCTAACGAAAGAGGGTTAAAACGCTCGACCCGGTTCAATCGCAACGGAAACGCACCGTTTGTTTCACCTTGAGCCACGACCATTCCGTTCGCGCGGCTCCCTGATCCCATTAACGCGGCCATATCCGCGAAGCCCTACGCAAAAGTATATAGAACTTCTCTCTTTGATACGTCTCACGTATTGAAGAAGCGTCTCAGTCGCGATATTACGATGTGCGAGCAGGGCAGTTCGGTTAGGGCGAGAATAGCGTTGTTGGAGGGTGAATACTTATCGAACACAGACTGCACTCTTGCCAATCCTGGAAGTGATCGTGTGTTTCAATCGAATCGTTATATCATCGAGAATAAAACAATTCATGGAGTATCGCTTCACCTAATTTTCAGTTCTAGAGAAATCTTAATTATCGGAGAAATCGTTGCCTGCCATCTCCTCGATTTTCCAAAGCGTCAAAAAATGTTCTTTAATTACAAAATTTTGTAATGTGACATATTTGAATTAACTGCCATTTTATAATGAGACTGAGAAGCCGAGTGAACAAAACTATTCGACTTCATCCACGCGACTACTTCCGTTACAAACGAAACGTTTAGCAACAAAGATGGTCTTTTGTCCATTTCTATCAATATAGATTAACTTTAATCTCGGTTTAATTTACTCTTTATCTTTTTTTAATTTTTAGAACTAGAAAAAGATAAAGAGTAAGTTAAACTCCCGAGATTAAAGTTAATCTACATTGGTAGAAATGTCGTTTTTCCAATAACTCAGGAAAATTGAATATTACCTATTTATTCAATTATTTATAATATACGAATGTAATTTTATCTTCGATTTCAAGATTTATCTTCTCGAATTCTTGGAAAAGTGAAACAATTCTTGTGCGAAGATTGGAGCTTGTTAGAGTACGAGGAGTACGAGTGATGCTCGTAATTGTCGCGCAAACACGATGTACCGTTTGAATACTGATCTCAGAGGATCGTTTATCGAATTTGTGATTTCTTTCAGGAAGAAAAATGGCACCGGTTCTGGGCGTACCGCCTCCGCCACCGCCGGCTCCTCACATGGGACCAGACGGCCTCATCTTGCCGAAGAAACCGTATAACCCTTGCCTTATCTCCACTAATCACAAGGACCTTCACAGGGAGTTACTCTTCAATCAGAAAATGTAAGTCAAGTCGCTTCAAAATTTTCATCCGTTCCCACACAGCATGCATATCCAAAAGACGTCCAGAAGATATCCCGAAGATATCCTATCGCCTAAAGATGTCTTCGGGATATCTTCTGAACGTCTTTTGGATATGCATGCTGTGTGGGTTACAACGCGAAGTTACTTCGGGAAAATAATATCTTTCCAGCGAGAGATAAAATGTAGTTTCTTCAAGTTCGATAAACATTTTTTTATTTGAT
Organism: Aphaenogaster rudis; assembly: GCA_003063815.1. Taxonomy (NCBI): domain Eukaryota; kingdom Metazoa; phylum Arthropoda; class Insecta; order Hymenoptera; family Formicidae; genus Aphaenogaster; species Aphaenogaster rudis. The sequence continues at coordinate 94,392 of NJRL01000492.1, forward strand.
CTAAATAATAACGATGAAAACTAGAAACTTAACTAGAAACGCTTCTTCTCACTGTCTTTCTTTTCTGCCAGGATTAATCGCGAGACATTCCAAATTTCCTTTTCTCAAGATTTTTGAGATATTTTCTCTTAATAAGTTCATTATCTAAAGTTTCTCCGAATGTTTTTGCAATTTCATTAATTCCCCAACGGTGAATTCTTTATCTCTCAGACAGTTTCTTTTATCCGGTCTGCGGCAAGGCCGGAATTTCGAACGAGTGATCCTCCCTAAAGTAAATATTTTACCGCTTCTCTGCCCCGTGCACATTCGAAATTAATTAATATATTAATTAAATACCGTGAGAGAGGTAATATTCGCGATGAAAATCGAAAGCCGATGTTAGCCACGTGTAAAAACTTCCTGATGAAAGCTGGCACTGCCGTACAACGAATTTACTTTTATCGCGCGCGAATCCGAGCGTGTGATCGAGTATCTGATCGTGCAGGCCCGACGTCCGAGTTTCGCCTTGTAAAAATATTAATTCGCGATTACGCGTCTACGTATTTTCGATCGCGGTCAATCGAGATAAAATCGAAATACGTTTACACGTTAATTCCCTGTTTACGTCTAATCAGTACGCGCTCGTACTCGACGCGCCACACCACACTTGCGATTCTTCACGGTTCGATGGAATTAAGCGGTTCACGCTTACCGACTTTTACCTTTGCACGTAATTTACGCCAATTCGCACGCGCGGTTTTTCCACTTGCGATCGAGACAACGTAATCTCACGGCGCGTTCCTATCTTGCCCGTAAGATCAACGTATCCTTATTTCTACGCGCGCAAAAAAAAATCTTCATGTATTCTACTTTACTTCACGGAGAAAATTTTATATTAAAAGTTACTATGTATGGCAGTAGCCGTGGATCATTGCTGGAATTATAAATTATTTTTACTGTTTTCTATAGAAATTTTTAATATAAAATTTTCTCCGTGTGTTGAGATCTTGTTAAATTTTTATTTCATATATTCGATTTTATTTTCGAACATATTCTCACATCTCCCTAAAACGCTTCAGCTTTCATACTCGCCGGAGATTACTGTTACATAATTATACCAGCGAAAGCCGCTCTTTTTTTTTTTAATCAAAACGGATTGCCCCGAATTCATTAAATACGCTTCATTAAATAGCTTCTCTTTCTTTCTGCAGCGGCAGAAACGTCTTGAACCAGAAGAGCGAGCTGCAACGTGCCCTGGAGAAACAGAGGGAGGCTGCGTCGAGAAGGGAGGCGGAGAGGATCCGTGATGAAAGTTACAAGGACGATCCCAGGACTGCCTTGCAAAGGGCGATCGAGCAGAGAGCGAGACACATTCAGCTAACGGTAATCCGAGAAAACGTACAATTAGCTAATCTCTTCCTTTGAAATTATTACATCCTTAGGTTTCAGATCCTGACACCTGAATCCTTACATCTCCAAATCCTCAGAAAGAGACTACTCAGTTTTTGAGACTCCGCATTCGAGGACTCTTAATCCTGGAGGATCATCGATTATTTGATACCTTGGCTCTCTCCTAGAATCTTTAAACTCCGAGATCTTTAGATCGTTAGACGTAATCAGATATTTCTGATTACAAGTTTCATTCTATCACAAAATTACAGAAGACATAAATGTAACGATATCCGCACAAAATAGTGCAGTTCGATTTTTTCCTCTGTACTCTTGAGACTTGCAATTGAAATGTGCAACTGTCTAAACAACACGCAAGTCTAAAAGATGTTTCTTTTGTCAGCGTTTGAGTGTTCCAAACGTGCTTCTTAACACGTTCTATAATTACTGAACATTTTTAACGTTTCGAAGATTTTATTCTCTGTGACTATTTATAATTTTTTACCTACTTGACTCGAACAGTATTCTAGATCTTTGGTTTAATTAGGCACTATGCCACAATCAGAGAACGTTCGTTGAAATTTATTAACGCTTGAAAAGGACCAAAACCAATGGTCGAAACGTTGTGATTTTCTAATAAATTTGGCCAGTTGTGTCGATATATTACTAATAAACCTTCTTCTAAAAGATACCTTTTAGACATGCATGTTGTCTGAATGATCATTAAGCTAAGTTCGGTACACGCTAATAGAATTATTAAATAGAATTATAAAAAGATAAAATATAAAATATAAAAAAATGAAATATAAAATTATTAAATGAAATACAGCATTATTAAATGAAGACGAATTTGTTTGCAGCAGGAGCGGGCGACGACGGAGCCGCCGAGCAACCTCCTGATGACGGCGAGGGCGAAGCTCAGGCCCCGCACCGAGTCCCAGTGAAGCCGGCGAAGATCGAAGGTCGCACGAATCGCGTTGCGATGTTACGCCCGGATGAAGAGAACGATCCGCTCGGGCGGCTCGCAATTTCACCCTTCGGCGCCTTATCGATCGCAATCAGTGTACATATGCATAACCCGATAAGATTTCCTTGGCACGAGGATTATTAGCGGCGTCATTTGGCGCGTCGAGAGGCGTGTGTTATAACAGGCGTTAAGATAACAGGATGAAATATAACGAGCGCGTATTTGATCGCTGTCGCGAGCGGGGAGAGGATCACTGGAGGATCTATCTCGAGGAATGTCTCGCTCTTTAGATATTTAGCGCGCCACGTCGCCGCGCCAATCCGCCGTAAAATCATTCCCAAACAACGCGAAAAGAACCACGTCGTGTCTCGAAAATTAGGAGTATCTTTACGACGCGTCGGCTTAGACACCATAAATTATAGTGTCGTTTGCGAATTGCCCTGGATCAAGCAGCGCGCAGGTGGTTCTCGTGGAACGCATCGCGTATCGGGTGTCTCGATGTACAATACAATCAGCAACCAACCACGTGTCTTCGTTTAATAGTAGATCAGCGTGTGCCGAGCTTAGCTTGACGACCAATTAGTACGTCGACGATAACGTTATTATGTAATCCTAAGCAATCCGGTAGTCCGGTTATATTGTACGTGCGAACGTCGACTCGGATATAATAACCGGCGTATTTTTTCTTACGAGGACGGAGAATTTCGTCGCGAGGGCATCGGCGACGCGATAGTAACACAGTAGGGCAGATCGACAATAGATAGTAGCGGTAGACGGCGAGATAACGCGAAGGAGTTTATTCGTGGACGACGTACGTCGGTCGTTCGAACGGGAAGCTGTCTCTGCTCCGAGCCTTTGATCTCAAACGATACGTAAGGTTCTCTTTAATTTGGGAACCTTCAAAATTATGTCACAAAAATCGCCGATAGCGAGTATTTGTCAAATCATCGCTCTCGAAACATTCGTCTGCGCAAAGATAATAAACTCTATTGTTTCGTTCCCAGCTAGAAATAATTAATCGAATCGACGTCGGTGCATCGATAAATAGTCGATGTCAAATATTGATATTTTTGTTATTTTTGACTTCGTTATAATTATTTTTATGTTAATTGCACAATTACAAATATTTTTGTATGATTTCTGTTGTTTTTCGATTAATTCTACATCGAATGCACAGTATTCATGTATACTGCGCTTTCTGACTTTGCGTCAATTCGATATAGAATTGACCGAAAGACAATAAAAATTTTATAGAAATATTCGCATTTGCTCAATTAACATAAAAACAATTATAAAGTCGAAAATGACAAAAATATCAACTAGTATTTGACATCTACTATTCATCGACGCATCGACGTCGAATCGACTAAATATTCCTGGCTGGGTTACAAGCAAAATGATACCGTTCTGCACCGTCTAAGATTAATCGCTCGAGCAAGAGTCTTTCCTTCCCTCTCGAAAGTCGCGACGATGTTTTCTACGATCTTCGACGCGATTTCGGACACGTAGAAAGAGTGTATTTTGTACGGAGCTTACTTAGATTGTCGACGGTGGCATTACTTCGTCCTCCGCATTCTCGGCTAAACGCATCGCGGAATGAATAAACTCACGCTAAACGTATAGGGACGATTCCGCGAAGATACGTGCAACTAATCGGAAGATTTATCGTTGAAGTTTCCCGATTTGTCGCGGTGTCTTCTAACATCGCGAGTCAGCGCGGCTATAATGACGGATCGTCTGGAACATTGTTTCCAGATCTTACACGAATTTGACGACAAAATTATATCGTTACGATTACACGGAAGTGATGCCACCTGGAAAGTAAAAGTAGTTTCCGCTAGGAGACAAGAGAGACCGAATAAGTCAGGACTCCGCGGGACCATGTGTTCTTATACTTCGTTACACGGCAGTGAGAGAAATCCGATATCTGCCTTGCATATTAGTAACAATTATTATTAATCGTATTTAAGTATCGAATCGACGTTAATATTAACTATATTTCGTGGCTCATTATGTTTGACGAATCCTGCGAAGATGCCGCATCTTAGGTCGAAAATAATGTAAGCCGTTAAGTTTGTTACAACTTTAATTTACCAACCGATCCACGCACGGGGATCTTATAACATATAACTCGCGCTTACGTGCGTAAGGAAATATATCCGTATATCCAACCAATAGAGGAGCCACGAATGCAGGATATTTTCGTTTTCTTTTTGTACAGTCGTCTCATGTATGTATATGCTAAACTCTACGTTCGTCGTTTTAACATAAACTTAATCACGATATTCAGGACCTTGAGAGATCGTCGCAATGATAAAATCTCGGATTCCAAATATATTTTATTCAACACTAAACATCAACCCCGTCATTTTCATTCCAACGTGTAAGAAACCAGTAATAAAGTGGATAAAAAAATATTAGCGAGGAACGTAACAGCGAATACACATAGACCCTTTTCTTAAAGTACGTATACCTGTAGAAACAAGAAAAAAGAAACGATGTAGGATATATCCCTAAGCGACACGCATGGAAACATCTGGTAGTAATAAATAGACGTTGCCGCTACGTTTTTATCGTTCGTGTCGAAACTCACGGTCGTTGCGATGTTTACAGTCGAGAAAAGAAGCGAAGTTACGGATAGTATATCACACTCAGAAATGCCACGTTACTAACGTATTACAGTGATTACTCTTATCGCATCACACGTTGCGGGATACGATGCTTTGACAATGATGTTACATCGAGATTAAAATACACCTTGATATCCGTTAATAATTCACATAAAACAACGGTCGATTTAGTAATCGTCACCGCGGGAAATAACTTCTTTACACGTGGGACGTAGAACGAGCGTGTGCTCGAACTGAGCAGTGTAACAGCCCTTGACGTCGACCAACGGCGGGTACGCTTCCACGGCGCCTTTTTCGCAGAGATCCTTCAGCGCCATTTGGTACTTGGTGCAACCGACGCGGTCTAACCAGCGTTTACAAAAAGCCAAAGTACCTGAAACGCGAAATGTTAAATATAATTAATATATATAATGTAAAACAATATGTAACACAATTAAATCACAAAAATATTATTTATTATTCAAATATATCCCTTGAATGGCGAGTGTTCGAGCGCTGGGATTACGCTGTTAATTATTACTTTTTTAAGTCATTCAAATATTCTTTGGACTTCTCACCGAAGTGCTTGTTGATAGTATTGAGAAGAGATTTGCTGCTCTGCAATCTCAATGGCACGAAACCGGCGTCGAAACTCTTCATGTAATGCGAACACTCCATGTCGTCGTGAACTACACCTCTGCCGGTAGACCCGAAGGTTTCGATCGCGTAGAACTCGTTTTCTTCCATTCGAATTGCCTCACCGCCTCTGACTATCGGCACCGTTTTCCCGGCGTGTATGCGGTAGGGCGAGATCGAATGGCCATTCAGATTCCTAATTGATTTCACCTACGAAAGGTTCAGTTTACTGATTAAATCCCCAACACTAGCCAGTTTTAATATTTTTCTTTTCAATCACTTTCACAATTAAATTGCGATTGAACTAGGAGTTTCATACATTCATCGACTTGCTAAAACCAACCAAGGTACTTACTCTATCAAAGACTGGATATATAAATACAAATAATAAAAAAGTAAAACAACAGGATCGAGAGACATTTTGCATATTATCACGCATTCTATATTTCATACCTGATACGTCTTGCCGTCCAGTTCCACTTCGTACGATTCCATAACTTCTTGAATAGCAGCACCGACGTCGCACAATTGTACATCAATACCCGCGGCCTTGATACCGGTATTGGTGGCGTCGCGGACAGCTTCGATCAGCTTGTCGTACTTGGGATTGAACGTCAAAGTAAACGCGCAATCGATGATACGCCCGTTGATGTGAGTACCAAAGTCGATTTTCGTAACGTCATCGTACTCGAGAACGGTCGGATCACCGGCGTTCGGCGTGTAGTGAGCTGCACAATGATTGCGGGAGCAACCGGTCGGGAACGCTAATCCAGCCAGGAGACCGTCCTCGCCTATCAGTTTTCGAGCGGTTTCCTCCAGCTCGTTACAAATCTCTATCATAGTCATTCCTGGTTTGATCTGCAAAATTCATTAAAGAAATACCATTTACAAGACCACTCGATTTATATTGTTCGTGCAATTTTATACATAAATAAATTTCGATGTCTATCCTAAGATTTTATGTAATCCATACTTGGGAATTGAAAACTCTCAATAACGTAGATTTACATACCCATTTCATGATATGCTTCCTAGTTTGCCGATGCGCCTCGGCCGCCTGTCTGGCTTCATTGTAAATATCATTGTGCATTCTGTCGAGGGCGCGAGCCTCCTCGCTCGTGAAGCGCATTTTCGCCATTCGGTCGTCTATCCCGGCGGATCCGTGAACCATCACTTGCCCCACTGGGAAATTGCCGTCCGGGAATAATTCCGACACGGGAATGCTCGGCGGATCCGTCTGCTGCTTAATGCCGCCCTTATCTTTGGGTTTGCGCTTCTTCTTCTTTTTTTTCTTGGCCTCCTCGCTCTCACCATTGTTCTCGGTCACCTCTGCGGCACCTAAAAATTTCCACCGAATAATTCGTCATCGCCATCAAACGCTACTTAACCCTCGGAAGATGTAGCCTTTGGAAGACTGTGGCTGAGTCATTCTTTATCCATATTCTATTAGATAATCAAACAAAGTCGCCCCGCATATAAATGTAATACATAAAACAGTAGGAACAAAACAGCAGTTTTCCAATTTGATTTTTGACACTCTTGCGATGTAAAGAGGTACGAATAATCTTCAAAAACAAAATACCCATCAAATCAAGTGATTCAGCCATTGCCAACCAAGAGTTAAAACCGATTGTTCCAACTTCTTGATAAGCTAACTAACAGTTAAATCATAAGTTTATCTTTGTCTAATTTGAAGGAGAAACAAAGAGACATGATTTAACTATTAGTTAGCTTACCAAGAAGTTGGAACAACCAGCCCTTAATTGAATTTCAGCCTGTAATCGTAGTTATAAAAATATAGAGAAACTAGGCTGTTCGCAATACCTTCGGCCACTGCATCGTCATCCTTGGCCTTATCTTCTTCCCCTTCTGGCACATCTGCACTAGCTTCTCCAGCACCTAAACGAACATATCCATTATCAATATTTCATGTAAGATCAATATAGCATAATTTCTTTTAAAATAAATATAAGAATTGTAATTTTAATCGTAACAATTTCTTTTATTAAAAGCCGACGTATATATGTGAATTTTCTTAAGTTTCAAAGTTCTAATTAGATATAAGTTTAGAACCAAAGAAAGAGGATGCTAGATATATGTTAGACACAAAATATGTATCTTCTTCCTGCAACTCGCAGTGTTTCAGTGGCTACGTTTATACGGTTTATACCATGCGTTTAGGCCGCGGCCTATACCCCAAATTCGACCTAAATTATTTAGGCCGATCGCTGTAAACACTTGGTAGATGACCTGACCTGACTTTAGGTCAGGCCTCGCTTTTTAGTGACCTGATCTAAAATAGACCGCCTGTAACTTCGGTGTAAACGAATGTTACCCGACCTTAAAGGCTTACTAATTTTCTCGCTAGGATTTGCTGCGTTGTAACTGTGTTCAACTGTGAAAATAATTTAAAAAAAATAAAATTTCGCGAAAATAATTTAGGTCGCTCACGGTGTAAACACTTGGTGGCCAGACCTACTTTAGGTCAGAGTATAGGCCAGGTCGCGCATAAAGCCCGGTCTACAATTGCGTAAACGTGGTTGTAAGCGGTTGTAGTTGTAAGAAATTAACCAATCATGTCGATAATTCTTCTCAAATTCAACTGTGATTGGTCAATTTCTTACAACTACAACCCTTACAACCACGCTTACGCAATTGTAGACCGGGCTTAAGTCTCTCGGTGTAAACGTAGTCAATGTCATACGACTCGCTTCAAGTTCGTCACTTTCAACTCATGTTTGGGCTTGTATAAAATTCGACACATGCAGGAGGGATCAGGTATTTCCACGTCACATTGTATTCGGAAGAATCGATCCCCGTAAGTCTCGAAACTTTCCAGATTTATCATTCCATTTCAAATACAAGTACTTGAAATTAACTTACAATTAGTGAACGGCGTATTCGCAACCACTCGTGCCGGTTTAAGCGAACGAGTTCGCGAGCGTTTAGAAGCGAGCGGATCGTCCCGGCGACTTTGCGACCGGTTTCCTTACTCGCGGCGTGAGCGGAAAAGCCGTTAAATCGTCGTCAACGCGAGGGACCGCGTGCCGCGGAAAAGTCGAGGCGTGACACGGCTCGTTGTTCTAAGGGTATTATACGAACAGAACGCACCGGCCTTCTTCTTCTTTTTCTTCTTCTTCTTCTTCTTCGAGGCCTCCGCCGCCCCGGTCTTGTCCTCCCCGTCGACGATCTCGTCCTTCTCCTCGTCCACGAGTTTCTCGGCGGACTTGCCGACCTCGTCCAACACGGCCGCCATTTTCGGGAGTGATGGCCAAACAATGCCGCGAGTCTGCGACGTGCGGGACTCCGCGACTCCGGCGCTTCGCGTGACAAAAAAAAACGTGCGAGAACCGAAGTTGCGGATTTACCGATCGCCCGGCGGGTAGTTCGCGTCTCTACCGACTAGCTAGGTATGGAAGAGAAAAAACACGCAGGGGCGTAGTCAGGATTTTATTTCGGGGGCGGCGGGGATTTTTAAAAAATTAAAATCACAGAACAACTCAACTTTTTTTATTAAATAAGATAACAATATTCGTTCAGGACATTTTTTTTAGACCTTAAGGGGATCCTATAGTGAAGATCGAACTCTGACGCGAGAGCCGACTTTATCGACCGATACATCACATATATATATAGTATAAAATATTTTAACATTTTTTTTCAGTTTTAACACAAAATGATAGTTTCCACTGTTCATTAGTATGTATACTTTAAGGGCTCAGACACAATGAGAGGAATAAGGAACAAGGAAT
>NJRL01000492.1:151914-177329 GCA_003063815.1 Aphaenogaster rudis
TAAGATTCCTAGGACTGCAAATCCAATCTCCAGTAGTGAAAAATTTATAATTGCTAAAATTGCAATCACGCATAAATTAATAAATTTCTATATATTATAATATTATCATGAGTATAATATATCCATAATGTCATGTAGTTGTAAATAAAGACAAACGAACAAATATTACGTTAATATGATAGATATATGAATAAACACATATAACTTCATAATTTATAACTTATGAATCCTTATGACTCTCTTTCTAATTTATTTTTTTTAGAAAACCAATTGGATAATCACACGTCCATTTGTAATAGGCCTATTAATTTTGATCGAAGTTTGATAACTTCGAAGCTTCGAAGGACTTCGAAGGAACGAAGTTTCGAAGGATCGAAGCTTCGAAGGTCACAGTGTGACATCACAGTGCAGTGTTGCCAGTTTTTACCGTTTTAGCAGTTGATCTACCGTTTTAGCTCATTGTTCTAGGTATTTGTATTACTTATAATTTGAGTATTTTTTCTCTTAACTATCAGTTTCATGTCGTATATTATACGAAACTTCTGAAATAAAAAATCTACCGCTTTAAATTTCAAATCTATCGCTATTTTGGCATGTCATCTACCGTCGAATTTTTCAAAAACGATCCTTCGAAACGTTTCTTCGAAGATTCCTTCGTTCCTTCGAAGTCCTTTGTTCCTTCGAAGATTCCTTCGTTCCTTCGAAGTCCTTCGAAGCTTCGAAAAAGCAACAGTCTTAATTTGTAACAACGCACTCGTCGACATGTATTCGCACGACGGCGATGACGCGATTGTGTCAATTTTCCTACCTCCATTCTTCAGCGGCGGCAGCTCCTCTTCCACCAATTTTAGATCCGTCGGCTTGGCTTCGTTCACGAAATGATTGACCACCACGTATTTCCGTGCCTTCACCATCTCGCGTAGTTGTGTTGAAAACCTTCGGATGCAAGGGTCCCTCGAGTTCAGTCTCGTTACTGCGATCTCGCCGCTATTATCGCGAAGGGAACGAGCGATGACGGTCGTGATAAAGCGACGGTGTCCCCACGACAGTTCGCGCTGCACTACTTTGAACATATTCTCCACGATTGTCTTTATATTCGCACACGAGTCACCATTTGAAACGCGCATTCACGCGCTCAGGTACGCTCAGGTAGGCTCTCCTTGTTAAAGAGGGGGAAGCAGACCGATGAAGTACATGCTTGAGAACCTGTTGTCCGATAATTCGCGTGATGAAGTTTAAATTATATCTTATCAACGGCCATCCTGCAAAACAAGCGCTGAAACGAAAGGTTTGTACGGACTGATGATATTAACAAGGCAATGGAGTACGATTAAGTTCATTTATCTAATCAGTTATTTTTATTTTCGTCGAAACTGCAGCAGTTATGTAATACAACTCTACGTACAATATTGTACCATATCCCCAATCGGAGAAGATTCCTGCCAATCAGAATGCGACTTAAACGTACATGGAAGTTCGGTGGATGATGTACAATTCATATATATGTACGAACGGCCGTGCTCTTCTCGCGGCACGCAATTAAAAATTGTGAATTTCTATATTAGCGTCGTCACCTCCGATTTGCTTCAAAATTTACATGCAGGCTTCCTTTCGGTCTACAATTAATAAGAGTTATGATATTTTAAAGCAGACCAAACAATATGTCGTCCTTCGGGAAAATCATCAAGCGGTATTTTAAAAAACTGAAAATAGTTCTTTGTAAAAAAATGTATTCCTTCAAGTAACTTTCCAATATTTTTATTTTTTAAAAAAGAAAATTGTGTATCTCTTGCAGTACTGCACCGACTACTAAGCATTACCTTTGCATTCCACCTTTGCATTGATATCAATAGGATCTCAAACATGTACTTTGTATTCTTACTTGTTATTCAACTTTCCACGCAAAGCGAGATCCACCCCACACCATCCCTTGCTTACAGTGCGAAGCAAAATGTATCGTTGTACGGTTCAACATGGGTTTCAACTTCTTCTTCTTTAATCCCCCAATTGGATTTCTGGGGTTTCAACTTTCTATGCAAAGCGAAATCCATCCCACACCACCCCCTGCTTACAGTACAAAACGAGGTCTATCGTTGTACGGTTCCACATGGGTTTCAACTTCTTCTTTAATCCCCCAATTGGATTTCTGGGGTTTCAACTTTCTATGCAAAGCGAAATCCATCCCACACCATCCCCTGCTTACAGTACGAAACGAGATCTACCGTTGTACGGTTCCACATGGGTTCCAACTTCTTCTTCTTTAATCTCCCAATTGGATTTCTGGGGTTTCAACTTTCCACTCAAACCGAGGTCCACCCCACACCACCCCCTGCTTACAAGGACGACATATTGTTTGCCCTGCTTTAAAATATCACAACTCTGAATTATAAACCGAAAAGAAGCTGCATGTAAATTTTGAGGCAAATTGGAGGTGACGATACTAATACAGAAATTTACCTTAAAAGTTACAAACAATCTCAACGGGTTCCTAAAATAATCATATAAAAATAGTAGAACATCTCTATCGAGCACATAATCCTTTCCGCATTTATATAATAATTCCTGGTTCATCTTATAAAATTTTATTACGCGCTACGTCAGATCTACCATGCGATTCAAACTCAATTATATACAGACATCGCGAGACTCGCTACGCCGAACTTCGAATGGAAGTTGGAAATGGAAAGATAGTTTTGTATACGCGAACCCAAATCTCTCCGGTAAAAAGGAAGAAATCTTTAGGAATTCAATTTCACATAGTAAATTCCCGCCGATTCCTTTTTACCTACATCTTCCTTTTTGCAGTGACATTGTTGCGCGATTGCGAAATCGCCACTGAAATCCATAATCCACATCGATCAACAATTGTGCTGCAACGTCTAAACGTTTATGTCTAATCTATGTGCTCGTCTATTGTGCTTTTCTAAGGCGAAACACACAATACGATCAACGTCAAATTCGAAGGAAGATATCCTTCCTTTTTCGAGTTTACGTCTTCTAATTTTATATTTTCTAATTTCGACTTACATACACCTTAATGTCACGCAATTCATTCTTATTTTTCGTTCACGTCGGGCTACAATCTAGCGCGTTTAAGGATCAAATACAAAAGAATTGTTAAGTTTTACAGATCGTTTAATCGTTTCGCTGTAATGCCCAGCATTATACGGTATTAATTTACCGAAGGCGCTTCTCGTGCATCTTATTGCAGTCTGGAAAAAAATCATTACAAAAAATCTAATGTTACAAAACAAGCTCGGTATAATTCGATATGTTACGTCAGACATTCGGTGGAGTTGCTACTCCGTTACTATCGACTCTAGGTACGCAAAGCAAACACATGTACATATCGTTTCTCTCTTTGCATCTGTGTATTAAAAATTATTAAATAAAACCATAGCGAGTTATCAGTCTTCTTATCAGAAGAACGCTAAACATGTTCTCGATTAAAACAGTAATCTATATTTTATCTTCATCTTTAATCGTATTCTCGTCTGTTTTATGGCAAATGTTTTCCCAAGGAAACTATAATTCATTAATAAATAATTCTATCCGACCATATAGTCAATTACATTAAGAATTGTTTAAAAATAAAACTCCTGAGTCGTGGATTAATGGTTTGAATGAGCACGGAAATATCTATATTATATTATCTATATAACTTATTTTGTGCATGTTATATCTGCAGTCGTTTAATATTTAACAACACACCTTTCATGGAATTAAACTGTTACTTGTTATCTCTTATAATCCATCAAAGTAGTGAAGTGAGAATATATATCGACATCTTTATTTATATCATTAAATAAATTAATAGTCTCTATGTTGTACGCTAAATTCTACATATATATACAATTTGAAGGTCTGATATAGAGTTATCTTCTTGCACTTTGAAAAGCATAATTAGAAAATCAGGAACATTATTGTATCTAGTAATGAAGAAGTTAAAATGGGATGAAGAGAGAATGTAAGATAAGTATTATTTTATAGTAGCGATTAATTGATCGTCCGACATCAATTTTCCCATTTGCGTCACTTTGTCCTATCCCTTTATATCCATCGTGTAATATCACTAATTTCTAATCCTTTCATTTCTAAGTACAGTCGAGTACGATTCTCTAACGGCGAAATATCACTTTATAATTATCACGATGCTAAGACGTTGTAAACAGCAATTAATTCGACTTGTCTGATAATTGGTAATTGTTGGATTAAGTCAGTCGCGTTAACACGATCGGATCTACGACAAAATCGCTAATATCGTTATTTAAGTTAGAAGTTTTAATAAATGATCTCTTATGAAGTTTTAATAAATTATCTCTTATGAAGTTTTAATAAATTATCTCTTATGAAGTTTTAATAAATTATCTCTTATTTCTTATCTGCAAGAGACACGATTCCTTCTAGTTGAAGTTAGAGAAGTCGGTTTTTAACTTGATTGAAGGCGCGGATATCTTGATCTGCGGTTTTACAGAATCGACCGACCGGGTGTGCCGCTGCGCCTGCTGATGGCTAGTTCTTACGGCGTTCTCCAATTTAGTTTTCAGCTCGGTGGATTGCGACATCAGCGTCTTAAATTCCTAGCGATATAAACAATTATTGAATATACTCATATCATTCGGAACTGAAAGATATTTTCGAAATATTGTACCTGCGGATACTTCGGCCCGATCTTATTGAGCCATTGAAAACTCTGTTGATGGAGGCTCGCTTGATACTTAGTAGCGCGCTGGAGTTCGTCTCCTTCCAGCAGGTAATTGATTAAAATCGGTACGAGCAGAGTCAGCATTTGAATACCTGGTAATTTCACGAAACGTCAAACATATGTTAAACTTACTCGAAATATACGGTAAATGTTTATAATAATTGATTAACACAGATTAGATTATGAAGACCACACACTTTCCACACACCTTGTAACAGATCTCCTGTATAGCGTGTAACACATATTGCATTAACATTTTGTATTAACGTTTCACGAACTAATCATGAGATGTAATTTTGTAACAAAAGTTTCTTATAAATTCAATTAAGATAACTTACGATTAGAGAGATCGGCGAGTCCTATGAGGGCTTCCACCGTGCTGATGCACTCCAGCGTGAAAGTCAGTTCCATATCATTTGTCACTTGTTTGCTCATGTCACTATACAGGTATTCTACTAGTCGTGGAGCGAGCGCATGAATGTATGGCGTACTTATATTACGTTCGGGATGCAGAAATATTGTTCTTAACGTTTGCACGCATTTCAGTTTCACCTAGATGCAAGATTATTCAATTACTTTCAAGATCAATAATTAGGAGAAGAAGACTTTCTTCGTATATCAACTCACCGTTAAGTTTTCAGACTGGAATGCATGCCGGAAATGATTAATGCATGGAAATTGCAGATTCGGAGCGCTCACTACCTCTGGCGATGCGTGGAGCACAAATACTGCAATACCTAGCATCATTGCTACCTCATCCATCTTAGTTTCGTCATTGCCTATAGAAGCAAAGTAAATACAATAAAAATAAGTAAAGTACATATATATAAATTTCTTCGAATACTATGATAAATACTTTATACTTCGATAGGAAGGAATGCGCACGCGATATATATTTCATTCTGATTACTATTTTATAAATAACAGATACACATTTATAATTCAATGTTCCTGCACTAAAAGATAAGTTAACGTGCCTGTTTTAGCCAGATCGATAATTTTAGCAAGCGCACTTTGCAGTAATCCCGTCCATTGCTCCTGACTCCTATGATCCCGAGCGTATTTATTATTAGTGAGACTCTTGACGCAATGCAATGCAGCGTGAACCGGCGCTTCCGAACTGGGTTTGGTGCTATCGTTGTCCGTACGCACCGCGGTTTCGCGTATCACGCCCGTTGCTAGATACAACAGCGTCGGGAGAATTGCTATTGCGCCTTTAAGAAATGGGATAAATTGCTATGAGATAATTGCTAATTAATATTAACAATGTTAATTACGCGAGCGTTTTGCGAGAATACCTTGCGGAGAACATAATATGGGGAGAGATTCCATTATATTGAGAGATGATGCGATCAGCTTGCCGCTCTTCTCAGACGGTACGTATCCCTTCTGAGATAAGATGGCAGTGGCACCGCCAGGATTTGGATTCAGGGCTGGTATCTGTCGCACCAGGAGACACAGGCATACTTCCATGACAGCGAACACTAATGATTTACCCGGCGTGAGCTCGCCGTTCTCTTCTCCCTCGCCCAGCAGATCCAATTCTGAAGTTTCATTATTTTCTTGATGCGCCGATGCATTATCTATTACACAAAGACATACATTTTTTATATACGTATATATAAACGTATGCGATACAAAAATTTGTCAAAATTATCGAAAATAATTTCGGAGTTCGCATACCTTTGAGCTTCAATTTTTTCCTCGCAGCAAGATCTTCCTGCGCTGCTTTCATCACTTGCTTCAACACTTCCATTACTAACATTTGGATGACATAACTCTCTCGTGTTAAAAGCAATCTTTAAAGCAAACAAATATCGATATTAATATTACGCGATAAAAAAATAGATTGTGTATTTTCGCATATGTGTATATGTACTTTGCACATACCTATGAAGAACATTACATAATTCGATAGGCAAGGAACGATCTGTGATGAAGACCTTACGTGCCCATGTTGAATCAAGTAGCGTATATAACGCATTTAAGCATGTCTTCATATTTTGTGGGGATTCGGAAGAACGAGGGCTGCACAAAGCTTCCATGCATATACCTGCAAATAGTTATAATAAAAAAGAATGTTGCATTTTCTTTTAAAACTAATCATATAAAATAAATTATGTGTTGATATTATATACACATAAGTATCTTAATGTTTTTATGCATTACATACTTACCAAATAACAAGTGAAAACGTTCAATATTCGTGTTAGTTTTAGAAGCAGTAGCTTCATCGTTGTTATTATTATTATGATTGATATTATTAGTAAGATTCGTCGTTGCTTTCTCCTGGTTACTGTCTCTCATTTCGAATCCTCTGGCGTTGAGCCAGAGAGTCGCGGCGTGAAGAATCGGCGCCCACGATTCTACATAGTGAGGACGCGCGGATTCCATAGTGTCTGTCGTGTAAAAGGCACCACCATCGTGCGGCAATTGACTGGAGAATTCTGGAGAAAGATATCACAACAATAATTATCCGAATAAATAATTAAGAGATACATGCAACGTATAGTCATAATAAAAATTAATATTCTTAGTACAATAATGTGTGAGAAGAGTTTATTTCAATAAAACATATATCTATTATAAATTTATGCGTCCATCATAAATTTAGTAATATGTAATATGGTACATATCTTATTGAAATAAAAATTTTGTTCACTTATTATTCATTAATATTAATACATAGTTACTTATATGGTTTTGCATTGTTACATTTCATTATATTCTGATTATTTAATAATACCTGGCGGCAAAGAAAGCAATGCATGATCTCTCAACGCGGATAGCCAATGTTGACTCAGGCTCAGCAGCTCCGGCTGGACAAGGCTCAGCAAACTTTCGCTCTGAAACTCGAACTCCCCAAAATCCTCCTCATTGGCTTCATCGACTTGATTCGCGTTTCGATTAGTTGTATCTTTGCTATTCAATGCGGATCCATCTCTTATCATCGCAACTACATACACCTATTAAGAAAAATCAAATTTAATTTTTTCTTTCTTACAATTTGTTCAAATGCCTCACTTTTGCTTTCATTTTTTTCTATATTATATCTGCAGAACATTATTCGATATACCTCTGCCCATGCTTTTAAGATCGCCAATCTTTCCAGCGTCGACAAGCTCTCGTTGTATAGCTGCGGTCGAGTATTACCTTCCCTTAATTTTTCTAGAGATGATACGAGTAACTGATGCACTCTTCGTAAATCATTAAGATCCCTAGCGACGCCGCTGCCGATCCATGCACTGCAAGCCTCACAGGCTGCAGCTGTAACGTGCGACGGTGTTTCCGCGGAAAATGCTGGTCTTAAAGCAGCTCCGACCTTTCAATACATTCATATTGAATGTAATAACAGTTAAATCCAGTTATAAAAAACGTAGAGTGTATTGAGACTCACCTGTGCTTGAAACTGCTCGAGCAATAAGTGTCCGGGAAACTCCGGTTCGGGAACTTTAGCGAATTTATCAATAATTTCTTGCAAAGTTTTAAGACCTTCGAGCCGCAATGGATCACAATCACTCGTCGCGGCCATGAACGCCATGCGCACCAAGTCCGATAAATGTAATACCAGAAAATCTCCTGTAAAACCCCACAACAGCAAGTATTAAAAATCAAGGAAAGTCTATGAAGAAGCAGCAATGTTATAGCTTCATCAATCGCACCTTTTCCCTTAGACTGCTGCATTTCTTTGGCCAGGGAGAGATCAAAGTGCGCCAGCTTATTATTCATACAAGCTGCGACGATGCGTCGGACGCATTGTGCCGCGAAGACTCTCGTTGGCCATCTCGGTGTGATGGATAGTCGTTGTTTAGTGGACTCGTCGGCATGGAACTCAGCCTGATCGTCGTCACCTTCTGCATCCGCTGACTCATTATCAGCGGTGCTATCCTCCGCATTTACCGCGTTGCCTTCTTCGATCGTACTCGATTCTATATAATAAAATAAAATATTTTATCCGAGAAAATTTTCATAAACAATTAATTAGAACTTTATTGTTACCTGAAGCAATCGTGAGAACATCTTTGCACAATGACAACCATTGAGACAGATTGTCGGCCGCCAATATCTGCAGCATGCTTGTCAAAGTATCGTGAATATCTTTGATTAGTTTACTATCAGTTTCTGTATCCAGCATACTGAATAACACGCCTGGGAGACCAGTCTCGGTGATAACGAGACCTTCTACCACATTAGTGTCTCTGCTTTCGATAGCCAGGGTCATCGCATGCTCACATACTTCCTTCGCTTCGCGTTGAGCGAGCTGCCGAAGACACGATATCGCAGCTTTACGCAGAAGCAAATGATTGCTTGATAAGGTACGCTGTAAAAAAAATTAAATGAAATAATGAAGGTTTAACGATAAATAACATCCTTTAAAGAAGCCTTACGCATAATGTAGGAACGAGGGAAGACAAATTGACATGTCTGGGTGCAAAGAGATGTAACTGTTGAAGGCAGCCGGTCGCTTCGGCTTGAACGAGTGGATCCTGATGATCCTGCATAATAGCACACGCACACAAAAATGACGACCGCGCCATGCAAATCGTTGATGTGTTGCCTGTAAAATAAATTGTTCAATGAATTATATTCCTATCTTCAAAAACAAGTCATCTATACTTCGTAATTGCTATATAATCAGCTAAATATGTTATTTACCTTGTAATTCTGGCCCTATCGTTGTGATAAGCGCCGATAAAACCTTTCCGATGCATTGATGCACATCGATGTAAGAGTGAGGAACATTGAGAAGAAGGGTTAGTGCTAAGGATAGCGTAGGCTCCACGTAGCCCCTGAACATTGGTCCACCGGAATCAGCTATCAGAGCCAGAGCGTGCAGCGCCCAAACCTTGAAGAAAATTTATTTGATGATTTTTTATCAAAGTTGAAGAAAAATAAAATGAGAAAGTATGACAATTACAGTATGACAGTATGACAATTAGTCTTACTTGTACTACAGGAGACGAGTTATCCTGAGCGAGAGCGAGCAGGATACTGACGCTAGTGTTGAGATGCTGGCTAGAGCCCATTCCGCCGACATATTTATGAAGGCAGCCTAACGCCAACGAGTGGCCGGTTCTGCTGGCCACATCACGAGCCGATTTCAAACGATCGAAACTGGTCTGTGCTAATTCTGCGGTGAACTTGGGATCGGAGATCACCTGAGCCATTCTGCCGACCGCTTCTCCCGCCGCCCATCGTAAAATAGGATTGCCGCTAACCAGCGTGCTGATGATAAGATTAGTGGCGGATTTCTTGACGTCTTCCTGCCCAAAACCTGTTTTCGCCTCGTTGAGTCCTTTCAATCCGCTTAATACAGCTGTGAATACATTCATTTGTATTGCCTCCTGTCTTCCAGATTTGGTATGCTTTATGCACTCGCTGAAGTGATCCAACATCTGCAGTCTGTGCTTGTTTGCTACACGTGGGAATATCTGGCCGAATAACGCGACCGATAAATCAATCACCGCTACACCCAACGGTAAGGGACCAGGGATCATTTCAAACTGTAAACATACACCACAAATTCATATTACAATTTTTTCCATATTTATAATTCACAGTAAGAGGATTTAAAACTAATTTATAGGAATATTTAAATTTATTTGTGTTATGTAGAATGGTTACTTAAACTTACGTGTGGCATTGGTCTGTAAAGGCAGCATGTATTATGTTCCAATGCCCCAGATCCCGCAGCACTATTTGGTTGAAGCTAAAAGAAAGATTGTGAATTACATTAAAGTACATGTTTCGTAATAAAAAGTAAAGCTGTATCATGTAAGATCTAAAAAAATATGAAATAATTAATACAAATAAATATACATTCTTTACAAAAACGAATAAGGTATAGATTGTTTCAAATTCACATGAATAAAACATTATGTGCAATGAGTACTATGTGCAATAGATAAGATATTCAATGTATTCAAACTAAGTATAAAATTAAAAATTGGAATGCTATATGTATATATATTAATACTAATAATCAATTAATAATATAAAATAAAATAATATAATAACAAAGATGAGACACATATAAAAAAATCTGTTAATTATATATAAAATAATTATATATATATATATATATATACACATAAGTAAAAAAAACAAACAAAAGGGACACTTTACAGAACACTTTACAGAACACCTTACTCACATGTTCCAAATCTGCCCTTCTGTTTGGTTCCATCTAAACAGAAGGGCATTTACAAATTAACACTATTTACAAGTTAATACAAAAATTATATTTTATAAAAGTTTAAATTGCAAGCATACATATTATTCTTCATATTTGAGATTAGTTGGATATTATATAAAATGTTATAATTACCAAGTAAAACATTGATTGTATGGATATAAAACAAGTTACATATAAAAAGACTTTACAATACATGTGTTTTAGTTAGAATCACAATCACTTTTGCTACTGGATGTTAAAAAAGGATATGAATTGCGTATGTAAAAGATATGTGTAATAAAACATGTAGAAATTAGAATTAGTTTGCCTGAAACTCGCTTTAATTAAAAGTGATACTTTCACAAGTTCTTAATTCTTAAACGAGATCAAACAAGCAATAACTCAGCCAAGCATTAGATACAAAAATGTTATTTATAGAAATAAAAACCCCATATTGCAATATAGAATATATGTATATAGAAATTAACTCACTTGATCTTCTATTGTGCGATGATCAGTTTCCTGTAGCCAAGTACCGAGAATCACAGAATCGTTAGCGTGGCAAACTACACTTAATAAGGAAGTAGTTGTGTTTCCAGGATTATCCGTAAGCGTGAACTCCGATACTAGCATCCTCAGAAGATGCGTGTAAGAACCTGCACAATATCAGATAGTAATGTAGGTAAATTGCAAACCATGGAATAAAATATAAATAAATTTTATATATTTCTCATATATTTATAGTATATAGATTTTACTTTCAAACATTTGCGGTGGTAGCAGCAATAACGTTTCGTATAAGCGCAAACGAACCATAGCCGCGGGAGCTTTCAATTGCTGGCCATAATTCTTCAAAACAGGAGACAAACTAGAAAAGATATACCTTAGTTATAGGATCGATACTTCAAATATTTACCGCGTTATATAAAAAGTATATCTATATTTAGTACTTTGTCAACATTGCCAGAGCGGATTCGATCGGCGTAAGTAATCGCCGTGTAATATCGTCGTTCAGAAGTTCCGGGCAGTGCAGCAGGAAACTGTACATAGCGGACAATGCGCCGGCACGTCCTTCCAAAGTCACTTGCCACGTGAAAGCGTCGCCGCGAGCTTTTTCACTCTCGAGTTCTTTGTTCGAGCGCGGGAAGGAGTTTCTCCATAGGAGTAACATTCTCGGTAATAAACCCTTTACCACTGCCGTACCTGTATACATATAAATTATATATGCACGCACGGCTCACATTTAAATTATTACTCATTATTAAATATAAGACATTTATACCTAGAGTCATTATCGCTCCTATCAAGAGCCATCCTGCATGCGTGCGATTTAAAGACAAACGACTGTTCTGACTTGCGCTTCTTAAGAGTTCTTCCGCTGTATTGAAAATTATCTGAAAATTGAAAGCTTGGTAAATTTATCTTGCATGGTTGATACAATAAAAAAGAATAATATACAAAAGCATAGATACCTTTCCCTTAGTATGAGGGACTCCCAAAGGTGACAAACGAACACTTCCCAGCACCGCGGCAAGAGCACTGCTATATCCAGCTATAGCTTCCGGTGAGCTACGCATATTTTCAATTCCATCGACGCAGCGATCGATCAGAGGTGTTATTTGACTCGGCACTGCTACGCATATGCACCGTAGACACCAGGAAGCCGCTAGTCTAGCCGCTTGACATGGATGCACCAAGACAGCCATTATGGCATCGATCAGACCTGAGATAAATATATAATTAACTGTATTGTTCAGATTATTTCTTTATTAAAAAAACAAAAGATGTTTCGAATGCACGAATACATACTTAGAGATTGATCGGATAACAAATTCGTGGCTGTGGTTCCTAATCCCAGTATCAGATTGCCCATTTCTTGTAAAGCACACACTAATAAATGCTGGCTGAATAACGTCTCCTGATTACTATCTTTGGCGTTTTCCGGACTGAAATCTGTTAAAGTCACATTGAGATTACGTACAAATATATATTATATATTGATGCATAAAGTATTATTCTTACCAATGGAATTCATTTGTTTCAGGATGATGTGCGCTATCTCTTTGCAAGCAGCTGCCTGAGCGCCTTCTCCTAACAACTTGCCGATGGTACCACGTAATATAAAATTCACACATTTGCGTGAATATACCGCTTCGACATGCGAACTAGCGGCTTTCGGATTTGTAACCAGGTCTAAAACGTGCGCGATTAACGCGCCGATATTGCGTTCCAGCCAGGTACCGCCCAACATTTGAACAAACACCACGTATGCCTATAACAGCGATCATTAAATGTCTGCGAGATGTTTTATCATGGAAAAATATAATGCTTAATAAAATTAAAGGCTTTTCAACTCGATAAAAAAACGGCAAATTATAAATTTATAATTCTTTCTAATTCTGCTTTGCTTTCTTGAAAAATAATAGTACAAATATTTTTCCGCAGTTAGATAAATTTGTATGTTGAATGTATTTAAATACATCTATAATCGCTTACATGTGTCACTCCAACTCGCACTTCTCTATTTATGCTGGAGCTTCCTTTTATGATCTCGCCGGTTCCTTTTAAGAATCCGACACCACCTCTTAAAAATCCGGCCATCAGAATATTTAATACTTCTTCGAGAGACGCTTGCTTAACACCTTTGTTGTGTGCAACTATGAAAGCACAGAAAATATACGCATTAGAATAAGATTATATATATTGAATATATATTTTCATAATATATTTTTTCGCTTGTAGAAATTCTAAAAATACCTGTAGGATTTTTTATCTTAGGTGAAGGAAGCTGCGTCATTGCCACTAAGGTGCCCAGTAATTTAGCGACAGAGCATCTCACTTCGTAATTTGAACCTTCAAATGCCCGGAAGCATAGCGTTGCAACGCTTTCAATTTCGGTCGTATATAAAAACGGAGCGTGATTCAACATCTCCAACAAACACTGTATACATAAAAATGAATTATTGTAATTGTAGAAAAACGGAACATATAATCGATATTTCTATCATAAATATAAGTACCTTGGCAGCGGCACATCTCACTGCCATAACTCTGTCGGTTAGATAATGCCTGGAAACTTTGTATATCTCCTTATGCACATTGGTTATCGCAGATCCCATTCCAGCGCACACCTAGTTATATGATAAATATATATTACATTATAAACATATTTTATTTAAATAGTTAAAACATTTTTAATAAGATTGTTACCTTTTCTAACGTGTGCATGATTTCTATCCGCGTCTGTGATTCTGCGGAACGTAAGGACTTTATTAGGATCTGTACAGTCTCTTCATATGACCGGCCCATCATTCTTCCCAGTTTCTCATACATGCATCCCACACAGCAAATAGCAGCTCTAGAGAAATGACATGTATGTATGCATATTGTAGAATTATTTTGAATTAATTATCAACAAAATTAATAATAATATTTACAGTTTTGTAGGTAGAAAGCTTGGTGAATCATCCTTATTCCTCAAGATATCATTGCACTTGTTGACAGTATCAAAGAGCAGGAATGTATCGCCTACACTAAACAAAGTTGCTAGGCATCTTGCAATGAGACGCCTGGTGGGTGGACCAGGAGCTCCTTGCATATGCCTAGTCAATTGCTCCACTAACTTTTGCTGGCATCCTTTAATATCACTCTGAAAACAAGATTTATCGCAATTAATTGTAGGTATTATTATATAAATAACTTTAATCGTATCTCCTCTTAGCTGCAAACTTGGCAGCTACCAACGTCAAGTTTTTAAACCGATACCTTCTGAGCAGCAACCAGAACTTTGTCCAGAAAGCGTAACCATTCGAAGATGAAGACCGGTCGCTTAGCCTCCGGGATCTGATTGAGAGCATCCTCGTTGAGGGTCAGACTATGACTCAACTCCATCATTGTTTTAAGTAAACGCACGTACGTACGCACGCACAGAATGCTCTCAAATATTACTCAATCTCCTCCTACAATGCAATCAGATTAAATTCTCTGCCACTTTGCAATTACTGGCTGACATACAAACTTAGATTTAAAATTAAGGGAAAATGTGACGTGTATTAAGACGTATATTAAATCAGTGCTTCAGGGGTGTGTTTGTCGTGTATTATCACACTTTGGGGTCAGTCGTGCGGATGTATGGTGGCGAGGATGCGATAAGACGCGATTAGAACGCTCGGTGTGTACGCACCGTAGGAAACGATGGTCTAGGTGTCATCACTCGGTGGGCAGAGACATTTTCGTGGCAGCGCGTATCCCTCGGAGCGGGACGTCGTCACTTCGTCGTGCTCGTGCAAATCAGCCGCGTCCCGATAGCATCGTCCCCGGGTTGTCGTCGTTTTCCACGAAACTCCGAATTGTCGCAACGGCAAACGATACCTCCTCCGTGCGGATCAGTGCGGATGACAAATCCTGACGTAAGGTTAGGACAGATCGGACTGGGTCACTTCAGGCCATATCTGGTGGCGAGAGTGTCGCAACCGCGGTGAAGTTAGCCCCTTTTGAAGATCTTTGAAGACGCGACTTGACGTTTGTTCCTCATGGCTCAGAGCGACTTTAATTTTAATTTTAATAACTTATCGAGTAATACCTGTGCTATTTTGTTAAGATATAATTAGTAATTAATTATACATTAATTAATACTTAAAAAGAAGGATTAAGAACAATGAATAATTGTATAGATAAAAATTTTGCGATAAACGATTGTCAAAGTTATTTAGTCTGCAAGTTATCTTTAGGCGTTTCTCGTGGATTAATCACGATTAATTAATTAATTAATTATATTAATTTAATAATTTCAATTTAATTAATTAATCCATCGATTAATTTAATGATTTATAATTACATTAATTTAACATTTTAATTATAAAGTGTGTTGAATTTTTTTCAATGACTATGGGCCGGTATCACCATCTCCGATTAACGTGATCCTCCGATTAGTTAATCGGAGATGGTGATATACCGGCCCTAATTGTAAGATCGAAAAGAATCGATTAGCATTGTGATGGAAAACTCGAGTTATCTCGTTTCCGTCCACAAAATTATTCTTTTAGGGTCTATCCAGACAAACTTGCATAATCGCATAAACATATGCATAAGGAAATTGATTGGTTCATAAGCAAATGCATAAGGAAATAGACCAATCAACTTCCTTATGCATATGTTTATGCGATTATGCAAGTTTGTCTGGATAGGCCCGTAGCTCTCCAAAGGGAACAGAAAAAAGAGGAAATATGAACGGTGCAGGAAGTTCAGCTAAAAAAAACAAAGCTAATCCTACGCGCCGAGCAGGGGCGTAGCCAGGATTTTATTTCGGGGGAGATTTAAAAAAAATTAAAACCACAGAACAACTCATAACTTTTTTAATTAAATAAAGGTCTGTTTTCTGTTCCTGAACTGCTGCACTAGTTCAGAGTTTATCTTTTTTACTCCACATTAGAAGGAAAAAGATAAACTCTGAACTAGTGCAGCAGTTCAGGAACAGAAAACAAACCCAATGATAACAATATTCGTTCAGGACATTTTCTTTAGACCTTAAAGCATTTATCCATAGACATAGTATAACTATGCATTTACCATTTCATTTCTCTCTCAGCTTTCAACCTTTTATTTTCATATTTTCATATTTATTGTTTAAAAATTTCGGAGGGGAGTTTATCCCCCTAATCCCCCTCCCCTGGCTACGCCACTGGCGCCGAGTCCAGCGGGCAGCGATTGATCGAAATACCGGTTCAACAACTTCATGCACATCCGCCATAACGGTCTCGCGCACGCGCGGGAACTTCCCTCGAGCAAGCGCAGCTACCTTCGTTCACTTTGCTGCTGGATCTCTCGGAGGACGCGTTCCGTTTCTTCGCGGAAAGGTAAGCACTAAATCGTTTTCGAAATCCATCGTCATCTGCGCGCACAATTCACTTAAGTATCTTACGACGAGCTTCTTGCGCACGATTCTTTCTGAATTTAATAGTCTCGACTGTATTTTTTGATTATATTTCGGCGCAGAGCTTGCTCACGTTTCGTTTTGCTCCGACATGATGAACACGTTGTCTCGTTCGTATGAACGTTTTATGTCTTGATTATAAGCCTTACGTCTCTCTGATCACGCCAATCTGCACGGCGACGATCGCCGCTTCTACACCGTCGAGATTTTGGTTCCCGTTTTTCTTTTAGTGCTGGATTTGTAGAGCTGTGTCCTTTCTCTTTCTCTCCTATCGAAGAGCAGCCGCTAAGTAGCTCACGCTTATCATCGCAATTGTTTTAGTGAGTATTTTGTTTCTCCTATGTTTGAGAAAGGACCTCGATCCGTCGCCAGCGTCTTGTGTTTCCACTCTGCTCTAATTCTCATTTGAGTTGCATTTTAAATCGTTCCGTTCACCTACCAACCATTTCGGGATTGCATTTGAGAGTCTCGTGCTTAGGCCCAGTTTCACAATCTCTTGTTAACCGGCCGGTCATACCTCCTCTACAATGCGAGTCTCAGATGGTCTCAGAGTCGTAAGTCGTAAGAAATTGACCAATCACAATCGAATGTGAGGAGAATAATTGACTGAGATTGGTCAATTTCTTACGACTTACGACTCTGAGACCATCTGAGACTCGCATTGTAGAGGAGGTATTATTCCATTGGAATTGACCAATCGCATTTGTTAATTTTGCTTAGGCCCTGCGCACAATCGAGGAATATTAGATATTAGGAATAGGAATAAGAGTTTTAGAATCAGTTTCCTCAATGAACACTATAGATAAATCATAAGTTATGTTGTGTTTCGTAAAACACATTTATGTCTTATCTTATTAATATCCATTGTGCGTTATGTTCAATATTCATTGAGGAAACTGATTCTAAAATTTTAAATTCCTATTCCTAATATCTAATATTCCTCCATTGTGCGCAGGGCCATAATGACAAATGCGACTGGTCGTTTCCAATGGAATAACCGGCCGGTTAAGTTAACTGGAGATTGTGGAACTGGGCCTTAAAGATTATTCTTAAAGTTTTTTCTTTGTCTATTAATCATAGAGTAATTTAAACGCAGAAAGAGAGAGACCATTCCATGAAACAGAGTACATAAAAAAGCACGTAGATTTTCCGTTTGCTACTAGATTTGATTTTTTTGTCTGTGTATTTTAATTTTACATAAAGGAGCAAGATATTTTTATTTCTACGATCGATGTAAGATTTTATAAATAAATTACATGATGAATAATTACTGCCCCAGTCTGAGAACTGTGAATGAATCAGTTGTCTGATCAAATTAATTCTATCTTGCTTTTCTATCGATATATGGAGAGAATATATTTTAATATATGTGCATCTCATGTAGAATGAAAAAGATAGAAAAGCGGATTGCGAACTGTTACAAATTTTCTCTTCGAATCAGGGGTTCATGTAAGTTATCTATATTACCACTTTATATTAAAAAAAAATATTATTTTGTAGGATTTATAAACATAATTTGTCAATATTATAATTAACGACACATGATGAGCACGTGAACAAAACCGCTCTCAGTCAATCTGAATGCATGTGACGAACGTTGTTTCTGACAAATATTAATAGTTTCAATGAAGATGTATAAATAGAGAGCAGGAGAAATATAACAATACACATATATTATAGTAATATATACCACTTTAGATATTCACTTGAAGAATGGATGGCAAATCTTGATCACAAGATGAAATGCAATAATGATGTAAGTCTGAAATTTCTTAATAAAACTGTTGATAGGAAAAATGTTATATCGAAAGCTTTATTATATAAAATAAATAATTAACATGATGAATTATAAGTTATCCCTGTCTTACATAAAAATATGGTGATACAGATTTTCTGATATTTGATATATATTATGTATTGTGTAATTAAGGTAAATAACTTTTAAAGCTAACGTGTGGAAAAATTTTTTTTCAGAATTTAAAAAATATCCATGAAGAACGTACAAGGAAGAATTCAAAGACATTAATATTTACGCTAATATTTGCGCTAATTATAATTACACTATATATCAAAATGGCATCTCTTCCAATAAAGTAAGAATTGTTTCTTGTTTTTTAAATATATTTTTCTAATTGTATGATGATCAATTTGACAAGCATATGTCTGAAAATTTCTTGATGTTAAACTTTTAATCTGATAATAAAGTATTGTAATTAATTTTGACTTTTCTGTAAAAGTACAGCATATAAAGAATATATTTTGTGTAATTTCAGATTGATATTAATTTGCGATTGATAACAATGCGACCGTCTGCATGATCCGTGTAGATATTTGAAGGTAAATATTGAAGAAAATACTAATTATATGAATAATATTTGGAATATAAGTATAAAATATGATGTAATTAATTATACGCTATCCTGACTATTGTATGATTGGCACTTGCCCTCGCTGATCTTATTACTAACAAAAAAGAATTCTCTTTTTTTGTATCAGATTTTAGAATTACTATTTTTGTTACAGATGCGACTTCAACACTTGAAGGGATGTGAAGGTAACAAATCATTAGCATTAGTATATTTTTTATAACGTTTCTAAAATTTTTTTTATTAATATTTATGATGTGTGAAAGAGAAATCTAAGTCATTTCAACACACAAAACTAAAAAATTGTCAGGAACTATTTCTTGACATTTATGTTATATTTTTTAATGATGCTATTATAAATATACGCTATGATGTGTAGTGATAACTAGAAATTTACTGAAACTACAGATAAATAGCATAAATTGCAATTAGTGCGTTTTGTTATTTGACAAGTTTTGTTTTACTTTTTAGGAACAGAAGATAAAAAGTAAAGGATATGAATAATAGATAATGGACAAGATGAAATAAATAGCGAATATATATTCCATAGAAATATGATTCTTTTATTGGAGAACCTTTATATTACATCTAAGGTACAAAATGCGATGTAATACGCGTTCCTCTTGGACTAGATACCCATTCCGCGAGAACGTAATAATGACGTGAGATCGCACGAAGGTGTTATTTCGAATTTATATTAGCGATCGCGTCGATGACTCGACGTTTCAACGCTATCGTTAGATCTTATTCGTACGTACGAGAAACATCACATTCATTTCGTTAATCTTTGTTTCATGCAGGGTGACAATGGAACAACGTAAATAATAATTAGGGTCCGGATTTTGGAAAGTTAAGGCGTTGTCCAATAAAATAAAGGGGGGGCTAGGTCATGATATCTCGTTTCCCAATATCCAAACTCTTATGTGTATAATATTAATAACGTAATATACGCTTGTTGAAATATCGATTCTACTTTAAGTGAACGCGTGGTAAGGTTTGATCGACTACACAGAGAGCTGATGATAATCTAGCGCTCGGTGCATAACACAAGGACGCGAGGAATACAATAGTACATAAAATATAACGTAATTACACTATAATACATAACGGAGAATGTGCCATCCAGCCGGACAGGCTGTCCTGAATAATCAATATGCAGCGTGTAAAGATTCAAAAAAGTATTCTTATCTTATTCTAAGTCGCCAACAAACAGCTCACAGTAATATTTCTATCTTGTATCTAAAGTGTGCAGTGCTATTACGACTATGTCGTACATTATAAAAATCACACGCGCTCACAGGCGAGTTGGTCGCGTCCATGTACTCGTATAATTCGTCGTCGGCCGCATCGAAGGCCGGTGGAGTGGAAACTCATTCTCGTCCTTGACATACACCGCCCGACTGTTTCCTCGAACGTCGCGATCGCCACATGAGCAAGAGATAAGATCGAGTGTTCCGGTATGAACGAGCTAATTGATATTGCGTTCGTACTTTTCCCTTTCGTGAATCACATTGAATATTGGTGGAAATTTTCCGTCGGACGGCGCAGAGATAAAGTCTCAACACTATCGATGATATTGCAAGACATGATCCTACCGTTACAAGATTCAGTTTTCGTTCACAATTGGTGGATAAAATATCTTCTGTCATTGGACACGATACATTATTAGATAAATATTCTTTGTTTCATATGTGAATATATTTCCACTTTCGTAATATAGTAATATTATGTGTCATTGATCAATAAGATAAAAAATTAAATTTGGTCGTCTCTTGTTTTTAGCGATGAATTTGTATGAATCCAAGAAGGGTGGGATGCACTTTGTGTTCCGTAATCGATATAAAAATTTCATTTTCTTATATATGTGGAATACTTCTTAAAGATGTAAAAAGACAATATAATGATACAATGATCACTACAAATCTTTTTACAAGCTATCTATAATTACAATTAATATTAATGAATATATTTTATACATTAGACACACAAAATACTCTTTCTCCCTCTTGAAAGATTCACAATATTTAGAAACGTTTTGAATGCACCTGCAACGTTTGCGTCGATATGGTTAGACATAATTTGTGTCGCATGTCAAGCTCTCAGGAATTTACTCTTAACACCCTGTGGTTTTAGATCGTGTTAGTCATACAATACAAAAATTACGAACGTATCTCGTTTTCCGTCTGTTCTTCTTTTAAAGTAGCCTTTTTATCGGTTTCACAAAGCTAAAAATTCAGCATACCGTAAGTTTTCCTTTCGAATAAATCAATTCATTCCCGTTACGTGGCTATCTTCCTGAGTGACCGCTAGCACCTTTCGCTGAATATTTACATGAACTACGGCATTTCCGACCGCCGCCATTCGCTATACCGATATACTATACATCATATCTACATTGAGCATGTCGCCTGCCAGCTGTCACAACTGGAGCCGGTAATTTGTGATAGGATCAAAGTCTTTTTGGTGAGTGGAATTTAAGGCCATCACGTATCCCCACAATCGCATGGCGGTCGTGCATACCTTCTGTATCTCACGAACCTCCTCGAAGTCCAAGTCGGCCCGCCAGTGAAATGGCGCGACCTTGGAATTCCGGAAGGTGCTCGACACACCACCCACGTCGTTCTTTGTGTGCGTGTCCAGGAATCTCTTCACGTTCCCGTGAAAGTTCAAACCGTAAAAATTGTAAAGCTCCTTCACGTGCCTGTAGGGATCCACGGATAGGTCCTCATAGCGCACCACCCTATTTATCACGAAGATTGAACCTTAGTCTCTCGTAACAATGAAATTATTACTTATTGAATCATTATATAAAGTAGGCATCTATAGAGGCATAAGTATGATTTTAATAAGTTGTTTGAAAATATCGCGCAGAATAAATTTTTCCACATGCCGAACGTACAGTTAGAAAAAGCAACGGTATGATTACGCGATGTTGTACCTGAAAGAACGTGGATATTTTTTCGATAGTTCTACAGCCGCGCTAAAGTCCGATACCATGTCTGCGCAGACCAGAGCCGGATCGGAGCAGTCGGGTTTAGCGGGACACCATTCCCTGTGTTTTCTGGATTGCAGAATACCTCTCGGATCTCGAATGAGTAGAACTAGTCGCACACCTAGACTGCAATACAAATGAACGCATGTTTTTACAGTACAAAGAGACGTAATGTCCGAATGACATTTAAAGAACATCTCATGCTTTAACGTTTATCGCATGATTTCTTACTCTTCTTCGGCCAAAAGACTCTCTGCCGCACGCAACCTCAACCGCACGAGCTTCATCGATTGGAACGGAAAGAGTCGGCAAAACTTAGAGACAAAACGCGGATCCCAGCAGATACGTTTATGCGCTTGGCACTGCCGCCATAAATGTGTATTATGATTGAATACCCAAGGATGAGTTTTCCCATAATCCAGGTACCGATCTGCAGTAATTACGATTGTATGCAATCATTAAACGATGCGCTTTCAAGCGAATAGAAATTTAAAGACGTAAATTACCGAGCTCCTTGTATTCACAATTCAGCAGAGAGATTATCCTTGTCAAGGATTCTTCGGCGAGCGGCGACCCTCGGATTTGCACGATTCCATAGTCGAGCAGCGGTTCGTAATGATAAAAATTGGCCGGATGCGCGTTCACTACGTCGCCGAGGAACGTGCTGCCGCTTCTCCAACTCGTTAGAATTATGCTTCTCATGGGTCTACCGCCTTTCTCCATCACTAGATCTTCAAGTTTGCTATAAACAGGTAATAGTTAAACGGTCTAATTTTCAACGGTACGAAAGTTATATTCTGGCGCGCGTAATTTACCTCACATTTATCCCATATTTTCCGTTTGGATACTCATAATTTTCCATTTCTCGTTTAATCGCCTTCCTTTGTTGGTCAACCACCTCCTGAATTTCGGTGATCGTGGCATTGTCCGCGGATCCTGTAATATACGCCTAAAAAGCAGATTCAGATCGATTACTAAACAGGGAATTGTTATTACTGGCTATTTGTTAGCAACATTACAAATAAATGCAGCGTTAAAAGGTTCTTTATCTTTGGAACAGGTATGGATATCCTAAATAAGTAAACAGAGAAATAAGTTCACATTTTGAAATTCAATCACATAAAAGCAGATTTCTATAGCAGGCAGATTAATCACTCCACTAAAACGAAAAAAAATTTGAAAATCATATAAGTGTTAGTTTATTTAAAAACATATTTAGATATCTTTCATCGCTCTTTACGTATTAAAGAAGTGAAATACATATAATAAAGATAATAAATATCGTTTATATTTCATAAACAAGCGAAATGGACATTTAAGTTCATAATCCAAAAACAGAAGAAATGCGTTAGTGAAAAAGCTAACACAAGTAAAAACATATATACAATGAGTAAATGCTTTAGGAGAAGTAATAGTATAATTTAATAAATAAATTTGATAAATCTTACGGCATCATGCAATAAGGGAAGATAAAATCTGTTAAAAATTAACTTCCTCTATTAAAAATATAAATTATTTTGCTTCTTTTTTTAGGAAAAACGAAGTTGTTGGTAAGAACAGGAGCTAGTTACGACTAGTTGCAGTTTTCGCTATATGCTTGCTGTGCCAACACATTGCGATAAGATAAGGCGCTCTAACGATAACTTTATCAATAAACAATCATTAATAACAATTGGTAGCGTTTGCGCATTTAGATCGATACGTGCATACCTGGCTTACAGTTACCGGCTCTTGGATTTTGGTGGTCCGCGGCCTTATCTCAACATCCTATATCGAAGAAGAAAAAGCATCGACGTTTTAGCGTTTCGATTGTGCGTCTCGCGTCGTGAACACGAATATATCGCTGATGGTGATATGGAACAATGATCTTTCTCCCTCTTTCTCAATCTAGACAGCGCGTTAATGTTTCCGAAGGATGCAGGTGCGATATACCCATGAATATACCGTGAGGACTATCGTATCCTTAAGAGTGAGAGTGAACGATTAAAGGTGCCAGTCTACGCGCAAACATGCTGATTTCGATAATTGTATTACAGGTGTCTCTTTCGATCTAATTCTATACGAATTGTCAAACGTTGCTAAACGGTATAAGTTATCGGTCATCGTAAAGATGGTGAATTGCAGCAAGCCGTGAACTTACGATTGTCGATCTGATTCCCAACAAGTTGACGTCTCCGATAGAACGTATATCGAGCTTTACAAAAATGTTTCATCGTTCAAGTACGACGCCAGTCGTCCCTCTGGCAACATTTCGTAAACGATAGACAGCGAAACGATGCGTGTGTGAGAGGAAAGGGGGACGAAGAGAGACGCGGAAACTGGGAGAAAGAGAAGTCGCGTGGTCGGCCCTTCGTGCGTCGCTTCGCGTTAATGTTTAAAGGAGATGGATAACAAAAAGAAAGAGAGAGAGAGAGTTAGGTGCAAAAATTAGACTTTACCGTCAGAAAGAGCGTGTTTGGCGTGACTCAATTTAGAGCAATCCCCACCTCCGAATTTTTACTGACCGATATCACCGGCTGCAGTCGATGCTCGAGGTAGCTGCTGTAGCGCTGGTTAAACGCTAGGAGGAAGATGCAGACGGACGCCAGGGCTACCAGACCGTAGAAGCTCAGCCGCTTCGACATCCTTAATCCTAGAAAGCGCAGGAACTTGAAAAGACAAAAGATCATTTATACAGATTGGAGAGACGCACAATCGGCGGGGGGGCGGAAACGCGATCGCGACTGTAAAAGGCGTTGACGAATTTTTATTAGGAAAATATTATTATTTGTAACATAAATAAATAGGCAAGATTTCATGAATTCGCCCAATATTTTGCGCGAAGCAATATTCCGGCGAGCGAACCCATCCATAGTTATTGCAACAATAACGAGGCTTGAGAGGGCAGAAACGGGAAAAAATGAATATTTAACGTTTTATTTTTCCGCCAGCAGTCCGAAGTGCGAAACTGGCGGTAATTAAACGTTCGCGAGTAATTACGCCGCGATTAAAAGAAAACCCCGCCAACTACGAAATCCAAAGGTTTGTTTTCTATTCTTGTGTCCATTTCTACAAATATAGATTAACTTTAATCTCGGTTTAATTTACTCTTTATCTTTCTCTAATTCTTAGAAAAGAGAGAGAGAGAGAAAGAGAGACTAGAAAAGATAAAGAGTAAGTTAAACCGAGATTAAAGTTAATTAATCTACATTGATAGAAATGGACATTGAACTGGCTGCACTAGTTCTGAATTTATCTTTTTCCTT
>NJRL01000493.1:14986-26295 GCA_003063815.1 Aphaenogaster rudis
CTATTTTATTGCTGTCGGTGCAAAACGGTTTGCTGTAGTTTAGAAATTTATAGTCACGACAACAAACAAAGTTTAGCAAATCATGATTAGCTATGGTAGCGAAAAATTTATTTTCCGTGCAGTGAATTTTTTATGCAATGCCCACTAATGTGCCCTAGTAATGCCCACCAATGCCCCAAATCTGTACACCGCAATGCCCTCAGCGGTTTACCCCTCGTTTACGACTTTGTCGGCAACGGTTGCGACAAATCTTTGTGCTTAGGCCCTATCTCGTGAGCGAAAATCATCTCGATTCTGCTACTCGCGACCTTGACCCGCATCACGGCGCCGTGTCAAACGTTTCTGCCGCTTTTCCTCTCGATAACCGAGCCACGTCCGCGCGAACTCGCTTGCCAGCGCCGCTTGCGAGCGACGTACCTCGGGAAGCTGGTTCGCGGCTCCGACCTTGCCTCCGGAACCGCGCGCGCGTTTGCAACCCCCCCTTTCCCTTCCTCTCCCCTGTTCACCCCCACCTGGCTCTGTTAATTACTAATTTAGTTGCGAATACATTTGCAAAACAAGCTCGCACCCCCGACGGCGAAGCGCATTAAAATCGATTAAAATTTAGCTGTCGAGCAAAAACCATTGCGCGACCAGAATCAGGAGCGACGAGCTCGCGCTATTGTGCGCGTTTGATTATGACGTTCAGCAAATTGAGATTTCCCATACGGAAAAAAAAAGCGACGTTCTCTTTACGTATACATGTATGCGTACACTTGCATTTACGTTGTCTTCCGCCATTGACGAGCTCGCAACGTGAATGCAGATGAGTACGATATGAAAGCGTTCATCGATATTGTTTCCATAAATCCTGGATTGCATCGCGTGTCTCGCTCCCCCCCCCTCCGCTCCCTCCCCCACATTCGTTAGTCCGACTCGTCGCATCTCGTCGTTTTTCCTGGTTTTTTTTTCCGATTTGCCCGAAATTTTTCACGTTCGCAGCATCGTAAGGCACCGTGCTGATTGCTACGCTTGTGCCGGGGAAGAGGATTTTCAACGGTCGTGTCTCACGTGTTCCGGCGAATACGTCACATTTATTTGTCATTATTACCCGAACATTTGGAACCCGAAGCGCTTATACGGGATATCCCGGATCTGCCGGGTGTTACGTGCATTCATTAATAATACGACCGTCTCTCAAATGTAACTCCGCCATTATTCCCTCGTTACATTGATTTATGAAGCAGAAACATAGTTTAATTCGCGCTTAAACCACCCTTTCGTCTTCACCGTCTCGGCTTCTCCTCCTCCTCCTCCTCCCTCCTTCCCTTTCCCCCTTCTTCGCGCCCAGTTTCACGCTCAAGTCAATTCCTGGCAGCACAATGGAAGGCAATATTTATCGAACAAACGGGCTAGATTGTTTTACGAACGGCAGCCTAGATTTGTTGGCCGACGAGTATATTCCGCCCCCTCCCCCCCCTCGTTCAACCCCCTTTTTTCCCGCTCTCTTGCCCTCTGGCATTTGCCACTTTCGCTCTTCCTTCACGGACCGGAGGAATGCAGTTCGGACAAACGGATTTTGCAGAATGGATCGTCCTTGACCTGTATTACCAGGGTCTAAGGGTCAGGACGGCGCTCTCTCTCGCGTCCACCATATATCGACACGTTTGTGGCGCACGCACTAACGACATGCCCGAAAGCCCACAATGCTTTTCCGTTCCGCATATTATATCGATCAGGCCTATTCCGTATCTCTTCCGCCTCGTTTCAGGCTCGAGCCTGCAGACTTTCCGACCTATTTTGTCCCACCCCCTCCCCCTCTTCGCCACCCCTTTTAATCTCGCTCCGCGAAATCGGAAAAATTTCGACTTTTGCGTAGGGACGCCGGGAAAAATGCGCTATAGTAAAAAACGAATGCGTGCATGTATTTTTATACGTATATGTAATAAAACCTCTATTATCCGTACGCCGGATTTAACCGAATGTTCAGTTATCCGAACGGCATTGTCTGAGAGAATGAACGTCCCACATTACGTTTACGCGAACACATGTAGACGTATGTTACACACGATGTAACATACGTCTTCATCCCAGTACCAATAGTCTGAAACAAACGTGTATGTACATTGTAACCAACAATACGTAAATGCTAGAGAATAACATTCCCAGTCATTTTGAAGCATATTCTCTGCTTCAGAAACAGGTCTTAGATGTTACGAGACACAGGAAGAAAACACGGTTCCACAAATATATAAGAAAAATACGTGAATTAAACTCAGAAGGACTGGGATGATATAGAATGGAGGATGAAGAAAACTGTTAAATTACTGTGATAATTTCTATTTCGTTACAATTCACAGAATATTATGTGATAAATGAAATTTCCTTGCTTTAAAACGCAGTCGTTTAACTAAAAATTTATCATCCGAAAATCTTGTTTCCCCGATTAGATCGGATAATAGAAGCTTTATTATACTCTTTATAATATTTAATTATGGATCACTTCTCTTTTTTTTTTGCTACGAAACGCCTGATAAATCTGCTTTCTGAAAGTCACGATTGATAGATCCGCGGGACAATTGTTACTGAATAGGGCAAAGATCTCGGGCGGAATATGAACGAAGGTACCGGCGGAATTGTACCCGTGTCAGCCTCGGATTGGGGCATAAATTCTTGTAGCTCCGCTATCAGCTGGCCGATCTCGTCCGAGTCCTTTCGGATGCTGCAGAGCTCCTCCTCGTTGAAGTCCGGCCTAATCTGTTTGCACAGGAGGATCTGCGAGACCACATTGCCGATATACGAGGGACCGGCGCGGTTCTCTGTAACGCGATAACGAAAACTGTGTCGTTAGATTTCGATGGCGTCACTCATTTGTCAGTTTCGGTAACGTCTTCCTTTGTTCTCCATTCGATTTGCTCTTCTGGACATTTCGAGGGAGATATTTTAAGGATGGCGGAAATAAAAACCACGATTTTATTAATAATATAACGTTATAATACGTAACGCTCTGTTTAGCGTGGCTTTAATATAAAAGTGCATAGGGCGTTTCTCATCCTTTTTTTCGACGAGATTTAAAAAAGCTTCCATAAACTTTAATACATGCAATACCGTGGGAGAAATAAACGAGCGCCCGCAGTATGGCTATAGTGCTAATGTCAGGGAAATAGTTATAAATTATTCGGAGCGAAGTTTCACTTATGAGAGAGGGCGATCCCTTGTATTGTGGCTTGCTTGTTACTTGGCAAACACTGCTAAAAGTTTCAAAAACACATATTAACGTTACGCTACGATGATCTGTCACTCTCTCTCCCTCTCTCTCTCTCTCTCTCTCTCTCTCTTCGACACGTGTACGTTGCGTGCAATAGAATTCGGCTCGATTGTAGGAACCGTGTAGTTGGAAATTGGGATTTGCCGAACGCGTGACGGCCTACAACTGTACGCAGTAGTTTTGAGAGTTATGGTCCCTGTTGGGATATACACGTCGTAAATCAGTCTATCCGGCCTGGCTCAAAGCGGCCGCGGAAACCGATTTAACGTTGCGGCCTCGGTGCAAGCCGAGCAACGTGACTCGATTCTGGCGACACCTTTACACTCGTTCTTACGATCTTTCGCGCAAAATCCCGTTGGAATATAATTAAGAGTATTATTACTGCAAACGGTGTGAATTAAACTTTGTCCTTTGACGAGCACTCATTTATCTCTCGAGATTAAAATCGCCAAGTTGCGACCGCGTACTTATAAAAAAGTTACAGTTATCTCCGTGGAGTCCTCCCATTTCCCTGCACCCGCAGGTTCTTCGAACAGTTAGAGATGGTTATTGTAACGCCACCAAGTGAAACGCTGTAAACGTGTACGACTTACCGTAATATCCGGACATGTCCATAGGTATGATTCGTATAAGGTTTTTACTCTTGTGCAGTTCGCGTAAGAAGAGTTGAGCCACGTAAAACAGCAGCACCAGATTCGGACTGTCGACTGGTATTCCGACGTCCATAGCGCTGCAATATATCATATTTAAGATACATTTATAAGTATATATTTCCAAAAGACTTTCAACCGTCTAAAATTAATCCTCACTAAGAGCATATACGTTACAAAACGTAAGTATAATTAAGTTAAGTATAATTCCACTCCTATTTCCAAAGTAACACGAGGTAACATGAAAGGAGAGCGTGGATGTAAACGCGGCGCCGATAGAAACCACGATGAATAAAACCGCGAAGGATCACGTTATCGTTACTGAATGCACGGCGAGGTAAATCGCATTATCGCGAGAGATACGAATTGCTTTAACGACTTCCTTGTCGGGTCTCTCGGATGCGCGCGATTTTAGCTGAAAGTCCATAAATCTGATTTCTCTTCCGCTCCGTAGCTCGCCGAGTTAATTACATTAAAAACATTATTACCACTGCTTAGACGAAGGGGTCACCCGCGAGGCACGAGTCCTGGTCTCATTAACGCGCGCGTCTTTCGCAAACGTGTTCAAGTGTCGGTGTGACGCGTCCCGTAGGCAACATTGCTCCTCTTCTCCTTCTCCCTGACATTTGCGACGGTGAATAAAAAAAACGTCGCGGCGTTAATGACTTGCTCGCGTACATGTAAGAACTTTCAAGGACGGCGGGGAGGGGAGGGCGAGCTTTAGGAGATGGTCTCGGAACGCAATCCTTAGCTTTAGATGATGTATCATCTTAAGCCGGGGTAAAAACAAACGCGAGCGGTAAACGGTCCCGAGCGATATCACCTTTCAGCAGCGGATCTTGTGTTATAAATACGTTGCCTTGAATTTCTGAAGAGAGTCACCGGCGATATTTTGTGAAATATGCCGTGAAGCGTAATCCAATAAAATCGTGGCACGGGGGACAGGCAGCACGGTAGAAGGCCGCAGGAAAACCAAGTACTCTGATTAACCCGTTTTACGTCAATTACCGCATCGGTTGAACATTGAGCGAAGTCCTTGCAGAGAAACCATTTCGGTTGGCTTCCGGTTAATGAGATTCCAATTAACGTGCGAAATAGATTGGCGCGACCGAAGGCAACCGATCTCAATCTACGAGCATATATTCGTGATAGCTTCTTGCCGCTGTTGAGAGAGGCGGCTGATTACCAAAGCCGTTAATAATTTTCTCCTTTTTCCATATTACTTGTTCTGTGTAATAGCGTAATAGGTAGCTGTACACTCGATTACTACCACCCACTTAGACATTCAGGAAATAAAGTTCGGATTGTATTATAATGAAAGATACAGACGGGGATTTGAAATGAGTTTACTTTCGTTTGCTGTAACTCGTGGCGGCTTTGTACGGACGGCTCGGATTTCAATATGTCGGAATTTAAATCCTTTTGCGAGGAAACCCGTCTGGCACACCGTACAGCCGTTTGCCGTTGAAGGAAAGAAAGCTATCGATTTCACAGATTGGTTCCTCGCAAAAAGTTAAGCCAGGAAGGTTCAACCAAAGGTAGAAGTGAGTTTCGCAAAAAGGTTAGCGCCACTCCCAATTACGGATTCTTTTTCCCTTCACCTTCCTCAGTTCTCTCTCTCTCTCTCTTTCTCTCTCTCTCTCATCTTCACCCAGTTGCCTTTGAATAATACCTTCCGGGGCTTTGCACACCTTAATGAAAACCTAAATGTTTCACGAATTCGTTTCCTCGAGATTCTTTTCATGCATTCTCCTGTCCGAAGTGAAAGGACAAACATGCAATATGCACGATATTACGCGCAACTATATACTTCAGCATTTTAGGCATTATTATTACATTACATGCACTTCGCTAAACGATTAATTTCAACTTTAATCGCGAAACTGTTTAAGCCACGAAAGTAAAAATTCGCTTTCGGCGAGCCGAGGCCGGGGGAGGACGGGGATGTGGGCAGACAACGGAATTTCCTTTTCCCGCATTAATTTACAGCGAGTTTCTCCTCCGGCCGAAACTTGACTCGCGAGTTGACCGTGTAATACTCGTGTCTGAAAAAGAAAAAAAAAACGTGCGGAGATTTAAAGCGCGGGCCGCCCCGGTAAGTATAATTGTATCGAGTATCTGGAGCGCACTTCCGGTGTGCGCGCGAATAATTATTTGCCGTACGCGAAATTAGATTGTATGCGGTTGAATATGAGGCCACGCGTAACGGGATTTTCAATGAGCGGCGTTTAATTAGACACCGACGTCGAGTAACTATCGCATCGCAAATGCCCGATGTACACGCACCGTTTTACCTACTTCGCTTAAGCCGGATCATCCCGGCCGTTACGAAACGTTAATTATTGCACCCCCGCCCACCCCTCCGTTCTTCCCCGTTATAGCGGGCTTTGCTTCTGCCAAGCCCGGAACAATATCGCAAAGCGACACAAGCGACTCGCGTTTACCCCGTTTGATTACGCCGACAGCACCTGCCGCGGCGCAACAGTTCAATTACTCGCAAATTGCTATTCGTATCGGTCATCAGCTATCGTGCCTCAAGGAGCTATAGATATCCCGGGATACAGCAAATTTCTTCGTCCGTCCTCGGGGTCTATAACTACCGTGTACGGCTCTCCCTAGAGTGGCGCGATCCACAATCAATCGATCATCCTTACACGCGCGTTCGATTGCGCCGCATATATACACAAACGTCGCTCGATTTATAACTCTCGCGCGGACTTTCGCGAGCATTTCGTGCGCCGTATCGTCGCGAAACACGCAACCGCGCTCTTGCATCGATTATGCAAAATACACACCGACATTTTATTCGCGCGACTTTTTTTTTTTTAGAGAGATCGAACAACCGCCGCCCACCGCCATCCACCGGCTACGCCTACGTTAATCTACGGGAATTACGAGAAACTACGGGCGTAGCTTTTCGAATTGCAAAGCCGACTCCTACACGCTGAAACGTGGATGTTGAAAAATTGTTTGCGGTACACACCTCAGTCCGCGCGGCGATTAAATTATTGACAAGAAACTGTTCCGCAAGGACGTACGCGCGCACCGTCCTCGCACGTCGCCTGTCATCTCGACTTCTTCGGCATAAAATTCTTCTTCCTGCTTTATTTCAAATTCCTGCCCCTTTCGTGCAATTTTCACTATTTTTCATTTCACCCGTGGAAAAACGCTCGAGAATTATTGCGTTTTCAAGCACTGTTTTCATTTTATCGGCCATTCGTCATACAATGCTATTCGGTAGCTTGGGCTATCTGTCTAGTTGTCACTCGAGTCCGAGAGTTTCGAGAGCGAATCGTTCGCGCAGCTTCACGATCTCGAGTCGCGGACGGTGATTGAATCCACGCGATAATTGCAAGGCGGTTACGTCGCGAACGACACCGCGGAGAACTTTTACGCGTTCTCGTGCTATTTTAAGGCGCAAGTAACGCGGGTCGCTACGCGCAAACAAACGCAACGGCAGGCAATAATGCACCGGCATTAATATTTGATCGGGTGTCGGGGTAAGCTGGCTCTTGGGAGTGCAAAACTTTCCGCGAGCCGAGCACTACCGCGACCTGGATCAAGCGAGATCGACGAAGCGGCAAGCCTTACTCGTACATATGCATCGCCGTGTACATGTAACACGCGTGTATTTGACTTTACGTAAATAATCTCCGCGCTATGTACGTTATCACGGCGCTGTCAGCGGTTCCTGTCAGCTCTTTTCTTTCGCGACCATGTCATCGCGGTAATGCCTGAGATTAAGATGGACGGGTGGTTCGAAAACATGTTTT
Organism: Aphaenogaster rudis; assembly: GCA_003063815.1. Taxonomy (NCBI): domain Eukaryota; kingdom Metazoa; phylum Arthropoda; class Insecta; order Hymenoptera; family Formicidae; genus Aphaenogaster; species Aphaenogaster rudis. The sequence continues at coordinate 22,657 of NJRL01000493.1, forward strand.
CTAATTTCCAGCGAGCTCGTGCAACGAGCGGGGGAGAAAGGATTTCCGCTGTCGCGGCAAAACCGCGGCCTGCTATCGCATATTCGACGCGGAAGCAATCAAACTTCTCTACCATGACCAATTATTCGATATCACAGCGGAGCTTGTTTTGTGTGTTGGAAGATCTCGATGGACGAATGTGCTGTTAAAGCGAAACGGTTTATCTCCAGAATATACATTTCGCAACGAACTAACTCGTTATTAATAGTGACGATATAATTTGTGGGCTCAGTCAAATTATTTTCGGCAAACAAAATTAGTATTCGTACAGTGAGGGAAAAATTTATGATATTCATGACTATAATTAAATTGTAAATAATTATAGTTGGGTGCACCATTTTTATAGTTATTACTGCTATAATGTTAGTAATAATAACAAAAAATAGTTACAAAAACCATAATTTAACTATAATTATTATAGTTAATTATTATTAATCATTATAGTTAGAACCTTTTTAAACTATAATAATTATAGTTAAATTATATGGTATTTGTAACTATTTTTTTGTTATTATTACTAACATTATAGCAGTAATAACTATAAAAATGGTGCACCTAACCATAATTATTTACAATTTAATTATAGTCACAAATATCATAAATTTTTCTCTCAGTGTAATAAATCTTTTTGCTAACTAACTTTTGGTAACTAACAACGTTTGCCGCGGCAGCATAAAATACGCTGTAACGACAAATCTTTTTTCCCCCGCGTATATACTTCGGAATAATACGTTTTATTATTACATCGTTCCGCGTTATATTATTAACGCGAAATGACGAGCACGTCATTGAATTGGAAATACTAATAGACGTAATGAAGCTGTACGGCAGATAAACAAGATGATTAAATCGATTGATTAAAATTGCGTTGCGGAAGTACGCTTTATTAGATTTTTGTCGAGGACTTTTTATCGAGGACTTTTTGTCGAGAGGTGAATTGCAAAGTCAATCGCGAGTCTCAGACGGCGGAAATCCTGCGTAAACCAGTGATAAAGGGCACCGCCTGGCGCGCCCAGCAAACTTAAGGAATGAAAGTTATTGGAAGTGCTCGGCGACGGCGACGGCACATGACGTTTTTCTCACGACCATGATTCTTCGAACGTTCGGTCGTTCGTCGTCTCTCTGTGACCTGCATTGTACGAAACATGCGAGGGACTGGCGGAAGCAATGTAAGAAATTGAGAAAAAGTTTTTCTCTCTCTCTCCCTTTCTTGAGCGCGCTTTCGCCGTCGCGAACCAACTTGAATCCAGAGTTTAGGGCGGCGGAACCTTGTCCTATATGCGACGGACGTCCTCGTTAATTCCGCGGTTTACATTCGCGCTCCTTTCCTTAGGTTAGTCGTCGCGCAAAGAAATGTCGTTCTCGCACGACCGCTGCATAAGTCGGGGTACTCGTTACCGTCGTTGGAAAATTGCCGCAGTAGCCTTTACGAGAACACGCACGGGAGCAGTCGCGAAGAAGGCGAGTACACGATCCAGGACGTCTTCTCGTTACAGCGTGATAGATGGATAGTCCGTCTGCCAAACGGATTAACATAACCGATCGAGCGCGAACAGTTTGAAGGGGACTCGGAGTAGTGTACCTTGCGTCTATACGTATCGATATCGAACTAATATCCAACTCAAACGTACGTGCACCAAAGTGCCGTAGATATCGTCTTCGAAGAAAGTTCGAATGAAACGTAAGATATTAGTTCTTGCTATTACGTTTGGATTCTTAGATTCTTACACGGAAAAAAATAGATTAGTTAATACAGCCAAGTAGTTATAGCAAGTTTAACATTTATAACTAAAGAGATTTGATAGTGTAGCAAAGAAAATATGTCTGAAAGCAGTTATGGGCATATTTTCTTTGCTACACTATCAAATCTATTTAGTTATAAATGTTAAACTTGCGTTAACAATTGTTATAACTTGGCTGTATTAACTAATTCATTTTTTCCGTGTAAGAATATAAATTATAAATAAACAAGCAAGAGATAAGTATTCTTCGCCAGTGAATAATAAACCACAGAGGAGATTTGTTTCGACACTATTGGCCAATTTTATTTAAATTAATATGTCACGACGTTGGTGACATATTAATTCGACACCATGGTCGAAACGTCGTGACATATTAATTTAAATAAAATTGGCCAGTAGTGTCGAAACAAATCTCCTCTGTGATAAATTATAAATGTTAATTATAAACCTTTATTCTGCGCATACTATCTGTAAGTTTCATTATTTTTGTTGCTTTTGATGTAGTATACTTATCGTTGTTGCCGACAATCCAATTTTAATCTGCTTTTAGATGATATACTTGGACATATGTCATAGATTCAAATGTGTTTAATCTAATTAATGTATCGACGCACTTGAGAAGGACCGAAACCTACGGTCGAAACGTAGTGCATTACTAAATATATCTGGCCAGTCAGGTCGAATTGCTATACTGAGAGAAAAATTTATGATATTTGTGACTATAATTAAAAGTTAAATAATTATGGTTAGGTACACCATTTTTATTACCATAGTTATTACTGCTATTTTATAGTTATTAAATACCATAATTTATATTATTATAGTTAAATTATGGAATTTGTAACTATTTTTTTGTTATTATTACTAACATTATAGCAGTAATAACTATAAAAATGGTGCACCTAACCATAATTATTTAACTTTAAATTATAGTCACAAATATCATAAATTTTTCACTCAGTGTACATTTGTTGGTTTTTACCCATTCACTGGCGAAGAAAAGTATTATCTTTTATTTAGTTAATTATAAATGTTAATTATTAATCTTAATTATAAATGTTAAACTTGCATTAGCAAACTATATAACTTGACTTCAAATCCTGAGGTAAAATTTTTTGCAACAAATTCTTTACATTAAAATGAATTTCACTCTCTTTAGAAAGGACCATAACCCATGATCGAAAAACGTCGCGATTCGTGATATATTAATTTAAATTAAAAATTGACCAGTTGAGTCGAAACAAATCTCTTCTGTGGTATAACTTGACTGTCTATTTTTTTCCGTGTAGATTCTTACTAGTACGTTTGGATACTTAGAATTCCACGGATCGTCGGGGATCATCGCGGAATCCCTCTGGGATTTAGGATTGTCTTTAGATCTAGATCTCACCTCTGCACGTGCGGCAGTACCAGTTGAGACGTGCTCTTGCAGGCCTCCACGCAGCTGCGACGCACCTTCCGTATTTTTTCGCGCAGCTCCGGACAGTCGCGCGGCTGTCCGATATTAATTAGCAAGTCTCGGAACTGCGCTACCTGGCTGTTTATTTCCTGGATTAGCTGAAACGCACGAAAAGTGAAACTCGCGATCGGGCTCCATCGATTATCCCATTCGGCGTGGGGGAATACACGCCGGATATACACGCGCGCTTCAACGTGCACTGAGAGAAAAATGTATGATATTTGGAACTAGACATAGTAAATGATTATTAGTTATAGGAATATCATTTTTATAGTAAGTGTTATGTTGGTCACAATTACGATATAGGCATAGTATAAGTGACCCATGTAAAATTTTTACCAATAATTATAATCATTTGAAATAAAAATATAGTAAGATAGAATATATGGAATGGGTAAG
>NJRL01000493.1:37941-47955 GCA_003063815.1 Aphaenogaster rudis
ACTTGAGAAGGACCCAATCCCCCGGGTCGAAACGTCGTAAAAAGCGTTAATTTATTACTCGCCAATTGTGTCGATACCAAATAAAGAATTTTCTGTTAAATTATAGTTAAATTATCGTATTTGTAACTATTTTTTTGTTATTAGTACTAATCATTATAGCAGTAATAACTATAAAAATGGTGCACCTAACCATAATTATTTACAATTTAATTATAGTCACAAATATCATAAATTTTTCTCTCAGTGATGGAATAGTTGGATCTCACTAATGTCGAAATAAGCTGCTGCTCCTTCTTCAGCCCCAATAATGGATTTCCGACCTTATACATGAATTAAGATCGTGTCGGCGCGAATGTTAAAAGTGTCGCTGTCTCGACACTGCGCGTTTCTCGTCTCTCCCTCGGCCGGAAATAGATGATCGCACGCGGCGGAGTCGATGGAAACTCGCTCGTCGTGTCATTGTTAACCGATCCTGTTTGCTAAACCGCTTTCCCGCTTCTTTGTCCGCCATTCTCTTCTTTCATGCTACGCTCTTTCTGTTTTCTCTGAACGAGTACCTTCCGAGAATATTTCCATTATCATTTAGAAGTTTGAAAGAACGTCATCCCATCGCTCAAACGACTTACGTATACCATTACGTCGCGCCGCACATATCCATAGATCACTTCTCCTTGAATATCGATAATTGAGACTCAGATAATTGAGACTCAGATAATTGAGACGGTGCCGTCGAGATATAAATCTCACTTTCAACTTCCGCTCTATCGAGTCGTTTAAATCTGTGAAACGTATATTAACATTATCCTTCTCTCTCCAAACTAATTAATTACACAAAACGTTTCTTTTTTTTTCGTGCCAACTTTTAATACGCGAGTTTATCTTCGCCTCGTCTCATTTTATTTTTACCCTTTAATTACTTCTAGTCAGTACCATTACTTCATTGTAACTTTCTCTTTTTCATTTTTGTCTGCGTAACTACTGCTTGCACTCTCTAATATATATGTACACGGAAAAAAAAGAATGGTTGTGCCAACCAGAATCTGGTTGGCACAAACATTCTTTTTTTTCTGTGTAGGGATAGGTACTTTATGCTTTGAGCATAATAGCATAATGTGTCAAAAATTGTTCTTAAGCTCTAATTTTAATATTTGTGCATAGTACACACTTAGTATTGACAGATTGCATAGTCTATGCAAAACTATTAAAATTAGAGCTTAAGAACAATTTTTGACACATTATGCTATTATGCTCAAAGCATAAAGTGCCTATCCCTATATATATATGTATAATAGATCTTCAAAACGAGTGCTATCCTAAAATACGCTTGATAAAGTATCTATCTCTCTGTATTCTCTATTCTGTTTGCGACACCGGCCATTCGACGCGACTTGACTTTTTTATTTACTCCTCGCCTCTTCGCGCTTTTTTTTATTCTCCTTCGTTTGCTTTTGCCGCGACGTTTCCACCCTCGTCGGATCTGTCCCTTTTGCTCTCGTTCCTTCGTGTGACAGACCGTAGGGTGTGCCGAGACCATCGATTACCTTAAGAAATTAAATTTAAGGCTTGGCCGCCGGGATACTTGACGTTGAAAATTAAAAGCTTGCGAGACACACAAGACGGGCGGCCAACCCCCGTAAATTTCCTCGCCGAGACCCACTCGCAGATTCGTGAGGGCGGGTCCGGTGCAGTTTGCTGTGCGATACACAATCCGCGTGGTGCACGCATCCGCGGCCTCGCGAGGAAAGCGGATGAAGGGATTTTGCGGGACTACGGTCGACACTGACGAGGCAATCCTCGGACAAAGGGCGGCGTGGGGTGCAACGAGGGCATCGCGAGGGCACGGCGGCTAACTGTAATGGTCGGCAAAGTGGTCGAGTGACGGAAGCTATTTTCGATAGTTCGATCGAATCCGACTTCACCGCTCGCCTCGAGCTATACGTGCCCGTATTCGCAGGAGCGATCGAAATTTCGTGAAAAATTTGAAACTTTCTCAGAATCGCCCTCGGACTCCGGCACTCGTTATTCCGCTCCGAATACGGCGCGGTGGTTCCCGGTACGATCGATAGCGCCTTCTCAAATTGCCTCCCCGACAATGGCACCTAGGTACGATCACCGGACGATTCAATTTGCTGAGGCGTCCCATGAAAGGATCATCCGGGAGCGGTGTGTAAGAACAGGGACTCTTTCGAATGGCCGTGGATAATGCGCCGCGGATACCCGGTGATTTCCCTTTGGAGACAGGATAAGTTATTAGAATGGCGGGGCTACGTATTTAGTTCCCGATACGAAGCAGCTTGAAGCTGATTACTCGTAATAATTAGGATTTCGCGGGACATTTGGGGTTTCTTATTGCGGCGCGATAATTGCATTTTCTTCACGTTCCCGTCCTCCTTCTCCGGCGCTACCTGGCTGCGGTGGAGCAGTAGGGACACGTTGGTCTACCTACCGCTAACCAGCATGTTCGTGACAACTCTTAACTGCCTTTTTAACAATCCCGTCGTAGAGAAATCGTTAGTTTCTGCGGCGAACGGGCCGGCACACCGCCGAGTCGCGAACCGACTTCTAAACGGATTACAAACGCCCCTTCGGTCTCTCTCTTTCTCTCTCTTTCTCTCTCTCTCTTTTGCGGAGAATTATAGGCCCGTAAATTTCAGTTTTACGTCGCTGGCTTATCGCGCTGGCGTACATTGCGCAAAGAGCCCACGGGTCCGTTTCTTTTTTTCTAAGCCGCGGCGAGGAGGGGGCGCGCGACCCCTTTCCTAGGATGTTATAGCGCGTTGCACCGCCTTTATATTCTAGTGGGTTTATTATACGCGAACCGCGGGGATTTGCATATGCATTCGCGACACAACGTAAGGGCGTAATAAGATCGTCGAGTGACCCCGAGATTCGACGCTCCGCGATAATCGCGAGGGACTCCGACGCGACCCGCGCGACGTGTACGAATAATATTGAAACGGGGGTGGTTTGCCAGAAACGCGCTCGGCGTAATCGTTATTATTCCAGTTCCAAAGCCGTACGTAAGTATCGGTTTGCAGATTGCCTGTACATAGCCGCCGGTGGATTGCATTACGCTATTTCACTGCGATGACACTGTGGCGGTGTACCTAGTTCCAGGAAGTGTCATTAACATGCGGCGGATAAGCGACATGGCGAAGATATTCGCTGACATATCTCACGGTTATCTTACTTCTCGCCGTGTACGCTATATACATATATATATAATATATATACGCGCATCCATCTCTGTATTGCGTCATTACCGTTCTATTTCCATCCCTCGTTCTATTAATTAAAAACGAAGATCTCTCGCGCTGCAATAAATCTGCATAAATAAATGTTGACATTTTCGATTATTGGACGGGATCTAATAATAATTTTGCGATATTATACATCTGCCTCATATATATCGTTATTTACCAAAGATTATTACATTTACATGATAACTTTCATAACGTATTGCGATGTACTATTTTTATCCATATCGCTAATTTATTTATATCGCCTTCCATGCACTTTCCGAGATGGTCTTTTCGCCAAACGAAACGCGGACAGTGTAGAGCAAGCCTCAAAATATATTAAACGGTTATCCGGTATTAATTACCGAACGCGAACATTCAAATTGCGTCCGGGAGAACATCGGCGAGGGGGAGGGACATAGGCAGGGGTGGTTATCGACCATTCCTGCTACATGCCACAAATTATCTCATTGGCCGTATATGGCCTTGGCCGCAGATTCTGCCCGCGTTACTTTCGCACTCCGCAATCTGAACTCTGATGCTGAAACAATATTGATATTTGATACGCGCGAAACCGCAGGACAGGATGGATCTCTTATTTGAGTCAGCTACCTCGGGTCATTTATTACTTACCGACGAAAATTGAGAAACAAGGCGATCGCTCTCACGAGAGTTGAATTTATTTTATATACACGCATCTGCGCATGCAATCGATTGTACCAAATGGAAGAAAAATACATAGTAAGAAATATGTATTTCTTGCGTATATTAATATATATATAAGTCAATTTGATGATAAATATGAATATATTTATAACGATCGACAAGTCTTCGCTGTAAATTATGAGCATATATTTCGAGATTCCTGTTTTATTTATTATGCAATCAAAATATCTGAACGTTTTCTCGGGAATTTATACAATCGAGTGCACCTTATCGTATTACTTCTCGCTAGAATTGTAATCTCTATTCAGATTTTATTGACTTTTATTTACTCTTTCTCTGTCGTTCTCGATGAATTCCAATACAATGCAGAATGCAAGCAATTTCTCGTTTTTCGCTTCGATTTATTTTCCTAATTTTCCGCTTCAAAAATGTGATACACACATACACACACACACACACACACACACATTTTCTCTCTCCTTTATTTTCTATTGTTTTTTTACCACTTCGCTTATTTGCTGCGGTTAGGTAATTTAGCGTGTAAACGCACTTTGAAAAATCCAACCGCAGGCCATCCTCGACACTGGAATTTCGCTGATTCGTCAGAAACGCGCGTACTTTCTCAAAGAAAATACGATTACGGTTAACGAAATTCTTCCTTTTTACTGCTCGCTACAGAGTACGCCCAGAGTGCAATGCGTCTGATTTTTAAATTTTGCAAGACCGAGTCATCATTACCAATCAATCAAATTGACCTACTTTTGCGAATGGAAGAAAAACCACGTATATCGCTTGTGGATAATGAGATTCCTTGTAATGAGAAAATAGAATCTCTGTTAAGGGAAAATCGTTCCCTCGAGGAGGAATCGCGAATACCTGCGAAGAATCGATGGTAAGTAAACCGCACGGATTACGCTGGACGGGCGCCGGAAATGAGGCAGAAGTTGTAGCGAGAATTTCGTGGATCTCCCGAAGCCAAACTGTTTTCCGCGTGTGCAATTGTTATGGCGCTCGGTAATTGGATTTCGCCACCGGCGATATGCGCTCCGTCCGAATTCCATCCCGGAGAAAAATATGACTTCGGAAATAAAATCGCCGAGAGAGACTCGCCCAATAAAATGCATTCTACAATTATCGATACTTCCAGCCTCGTCTCGGAGACTCGAATAGATGGGAAATCGACCGTAATTCGCGATTAATAAAGGTGAAAAAAGTATCTCGTCGAGCAAACAAATAAACGTGCGAAACAAATACACGGTTCAGAGAAATACGTTTCGTAATTATAGACGTTGTCGTTACGCATTTTCTCGCTACGTGGAAGCCTTCGTTCTATTTGCGAAAAGTGCTTTAAAAAGAAAATATCGAGGCAACGCTTCGCTCGTACGTGCTGTTATCAGTGCATGTACAGTCGGAGGCAACGACGTTAGCGAGCTTTAATGAAACTAATGAAACGCAATCACTCTGCAACACTGATACAACGCGGAGTTGGTCAGCATTTGGGGGCTATTTCGCGGGCCGTTTAATCAGACCATCGTGGTGTGTATAACACAATTTACAATGCGGCGTTGTGCTGCTCCAATTATTCCGAACTACCAGTGCGGCCTGAGACGAGACGTGCGATAAAATTGCCCGCTATCAAAATGCGACGAGGCATACCCAAGTAGAACAGAAAATCATGATGACGTCAAAATGATGCTAAAATGACGGTTTTGACATCATTTTGACATCATTTTGACGTCATTATGACTTCAAAATGATGTTAAAAGTGTCATTTTAGCATCATTTTGACGTCATCATGACTTTCTGTTCTACTTGGGTAAGAGCGAGAACAATCGCCCAGTTTTTTTTCTTCATGTCACGATTTTTGTCGTCGAATCGAATCGAGTCGCACGAGAATGAGAGGCGCAAGGGAATTTTTAGCGGCCGACATCGAGCGAGAACGTCCGTTTCGAGACGAGTACGCGCAGCAAAAGCGTCTTAGATGGCTTTCGTGCGAACACAAAGGATCAACTTAATAATTTAAAGCATTAGCCCCGCTAAAGCTCCTTCGTCCGTCTTTGAATCCGCACGGCCCGTAGACAATCTCAGAGTGTCTGAGCGACTCCAAAACTGGGGTAAACTCACGGATAACCGTAGCCGTTGGTCGATACCCTTGCCCTTAATCTGCCCCAACGTTTCCCGGAAGACGCGCGCCAACCCGGCTCTCGCGACCGTAAATTATGTCCTAAACTAATCATCATTCTCTCGTATACTCGAAGACCGACTCCAACATTAGATGTGTCTCACATTTATGGCAGCGACGGATTTCTCCCTCATCTCGTTAAATAAGCCTCATCTTTCTCCCCTAGGGCTATATTCGAGGTCGGGATTATCTTGAATATCCCAGAAATGTCCCGCTTATAAAAATTCAACGATCCGTTACGTCAAATAGAAAAATAAATGCTTCTTTAAATATAATGCAGATAACGACAAGTATATATAATAATTTAATTAATTCTATTTTGATTTACTTAAATTTCCGTATCAATTTATTTTATCGCCTTTTTTCCTGGAAAAATGAAAGGAATGGAGTAACCAATGACGCGCCGAGATGACCGACAATTAGCGCGAGAAACAAAGTTTTCGAGAGAAATACTAACCGCGACCTCTCACTTCCGCTCGGTGGACACACCGCCTTATGAGATCACCGTAAACACAATTTAACCGAGGAGGAAGGCACGATCATCGGAACGGCAAGACCGGTGCTTCGGTGAATTAGTGCCAATTAAGCCACAACTTTTTAGCTAGCGCGGCGTGAATACGCGACTGCCACGTAATTTTCTTTGTTCGAGCAATGGCAAAGGAACATTCACTTGTTAGAGATCGTCCCCTTTAATTTCTCATTCCGTCATCTATCGAATTCGCTATTTTCTAAAAGGTGCGCTCGAATATCTTTTTCAAGTTTCCGTGTTTCCCGTACGAGTGGAAATTAATAGATTATTTTATTATTATCCAAGAAGAACAGAAAAGTGTGTGTCAAAATAATGTCATCATATTGATTAAATTTATGTCATTTTTTGGTCATGATTTAAATCTCAATCTAAAAATCAAAAAGACATAATAAAAAAGGAGTCAATATAAAGTCATTTTTAAGTCATCCAAGATCGAGATTTCAATCATGACCAAAAAACGACATAATTTGGTCAATATGATGTCAAATAGACATTATTTTGACTTTTCTGTTCTCCTTGGGTACATCGAAATTAATTCTATTTTGATTTACTTAAATTTCCGTATCAATTTATTTTATCGTCTTCTTCCCTGGAAAAATGAAAAGAGATTTAGAGCGAGTGAATTCTACAATCACTCATATATTTTTCTTTGCGAAGCATTTTCGCTTGAATATAAATCACGAGAAATTCTCAACGCGATACTTGACGGTATCGCAGTCTTGCGATTGTAAGGGCGAGTCAAGAGTCGCTCCTGGACGTGAGGCGAGCGAAAGATATATCGGCGATCCATCACGATTCAGAACTCGCCGAAAGCTCGGCCGGCCTGGCGGATTCCTTCGAAAATCCATTTAAGAGGATCTTCGTCGGCTCTTTAATGGATGCGTCAGATAATTGAGAACCGCTTTCGAGCACCTCCTTCTCGACTTGGATTAAGTATATTCACATAGATTCGCACGAACACAGCGGGCGTATAGCTCGAGGAGGATTACTTTCCCTTCGAGCGGTGCCTTCGTTCTGTCTTTATTCTTCGTCGCCGCTGTTGAAGCCGAGAGGCACCTGGACATCCTCAAGGACCGGCGATATACAGCACGGTGTCGTCTACACATTCTTCTGGGCACTTAATTAGTCGCGTGAGGCGAGATCGCCGAAATGAGATTCCGCTTTGAGGAACGTGTCGAGCGAAGCAAAATAGTAAATGTGCAATGTTCTTTTTTTTAGCGAAGTAAAATCTGCACGGAAAGAACGGTTTTGCTGAAGTATCTAAACATTTGGCCAGATACAGATCTGGAAATAAATTTGTTAGACCATCGAAAGTAACTATGTAGGACACTCAAACGTGATGAAAATGCTGGAAAAAGTTTTGATATTTTAGCAACTATTTTGGGCATCCTACATAATTATTTTGATGACCCAACAAAGTTATTTTCAGATCTGTATCTGGCTAAATTTTTAAATATTTCAGCAAAATCATTCTTTCCGTGTGTGTGCATTTATTACTGAAATTAAATTAAGAATCAAATGTGAAGACAGTATAAGATTATCAATCATATAAGATTCGTCATATAAGATTATCTTTAATTTAGCACGGGAAAAAATAGATTAGTTGATACAGCCAAGTTATAGCTTGCTAACGCAAATTTAACATTTATAACTAAGCAAATTTACAGAATAGCAAAGAAAATATGTCTGAAAGCAGTTATCTGAGCATATTTTCTTGGCTGCACTATCAAATCTGCTTAGTTAGAAATGTTAAACTTGCATTAGCAAACTGTAACTTGGCTGTCTATTTTTATCCGTGAGCAACTTCAATTATGAATAATATATCATATTTATTACTTATAACTTGTGCGATACGTAGATATATATTATCGCACAATTATTTATAGCGCATCCGACGCTGAGTCGGCACTTAGCTCGTCTCTTTTCACTAGCAAACGAGGAGAAGCTGATCGAATGAATCTGGCGCGCAGACGCCCGTGAAAAGATCGACTCGTTTATGCATAAAGGTTTTATAGTGCCGCATAAAGTATTCAGATTTTTGAATTGTAGATACCCAGCGACGGACGTCGGGAAAAAAAAAGGTAAAAGCCGGCGATAAAGCGTTAACCGTTTATTGCTACTTGCGCCTCGGGGGTAAACTGTTCAACTGGGAAATAATTCAGTAATAATGGATGCGAATGCGTACTTTTTCGCGCTAGCGCGAAGATACATATGTAGGATAACATCGGATATACGTGATTTAAAAATGAAATCGATTGTGACGGCGGCGGTAATAATTAATTAAAGTTGCAAAAGAACGTAGAAGAGCGACGGAATAACAGCGGCGATATTTGAAGCTGGCGACTGCTTTTATCAAATTTTTTATTTACAATATATTCGTAGAAGAGGGGACGCGACGGAAGCTGTCGCAATGGTCTAAGAAGCGTTGAAGCGGCGAATCGCTTATTGGATTAACGGTCTAATGGGTAACTCCGGCGAATGGCTCTATACACGGTGCGTGTCCGTGCGTAAATTGAACAAATTATAGAAGAATGCCTTTGGTGTTCGTGGGTGGACACCCTGTGCCCCTATAGCGGCGCAGCGGCTTTGCGACAGAAGACGGTGGTTCTCAAATCTTACGCTCTCGTTTGGGAGAAACGCCAGTTCAGCGTGAACCCACCGTCCGACGCCTCGTAAAACCCTTCCGATCGTTCCGTTAAAAGTATCTCAACTAAATCGATTTAATTCGATTCATGCGTAGCGCGTGAAATTTATTTATCGATATATTTTACATCTCTAACGGAGAGATAATTTCGCTGTATCGATTATATCTTTTACACCGATTAGCTGATTGTCAGTCGCAACGGGAGGACATAAATATTTCAGTTGACACTCATCGAAGGTGGAACATAATTTATGAGAAACGTCGGTCAGCCTCGTGCGGCATGAGTACCTTCTGATTCGGACAAGTGGTCATAATTACGTGCGATGATACATGTGCGTGTGCGTGTCGGTGCGTGCGCGCGTGTTTAAGACCGTGCGGAACACGAATCACATCTTAAAGCGGGATCAGTGCCTCGTGGAGGACCGAGGGGATCACGTGCACGAGAGAAGGAACGTCCTTTTGGTGCAATTTCGATTACGAATCTTCCGCGTCAACAATTTCGGTGTAACGCGCGTGTAATTACTCTTGAGAGATGGTGCTCCTCGTTTGGATACTTTACGTCTGTATCATAGGTATCGTATGAAGTATGTTAGTGATTAGTGGGAGACATTTGCTCCGAAGGTACACGGAGAACATTTTATATTAAAAATTACTATGTACGGCAGTAGCCGTGGACCATTGCTGGATTATAAAAATTTTTACTACATGGAGAAAACGATAAGGTTGCCACAACCACAATAATAGTAACATTTGG
>NJRL01000493.1:58369-74381 GCA_003063815.1 Aphaenogaster rudis
CCAAAACTTACACGGAAAGAACGATTTTGCTGAAGTATCTAAAGATTAATTATATAAGAAAAAATAATTATATAGGATGCTCAAAATAATTGCAAGAATTTTAAAACTTTTTGCAGCATTATCATCATGCTTAAACTTTTACATAATTAATACTTTTGATAGTCCAACAAAATATTTTCAGATCTGGCCAAATCTTTAGATACTTCAGCAAAATCGTTCTTTCCGTGTAAGTTTTGGGATCGTAACGTCATTCGTCATTCTCGCATGCATCTCTCGTACAGATATCCGCAGAATTCGAAGAAGAATCGAGACACGTCGGAAGAGCGATAAAAAAAAACTAGAACGCGCGCCTCTTTGCTACGGCTATCTTGCGCAGGAGGAATTTTTCCGCTGGCGTATTCGAGCTGTTAAAAATACTCTTTCAGGGTTTCAGAATTTGCAAGCGAATTAAGAGGGAGGAAAATGAATCGCGCGCGTTACAGAGATCCCGGAGAGACGAGGAAATATTCATTTCTTAAAAGCCCCTCCTCGCGCTCCGCGCGAGTACGGCCGTCCGCGGCGGCACTTACGCGAATGATGGATTCAATTTTCCTACTTTATTGTTTTCCCACTTTAGATAATCGTCGTCGATAACAAGGAACACGTTCGGGGCAACCCAGTTTTCTCGTGATCGAAGTCGGCACGGCGACTTAATCGGACTGAAATATCTCCCGCGGCGGCCGCGCAATTACAGCCGTATTTCCGTATGTGGATCGATTTTTTCGAGAGGGAAAACCGCGGTCGCCGCGTAAAACCGTGCCTCCTGTTTGCTCGCTCACGCCGCGGCCGGTACGCACGCAACTTCGGCCATCGATTCGTTCGACCCACCCCCGATCTGCCTCCGCAAGTGCGTGTGCGAAGGCATAATTGTAGTTTCGCTTTCGCAAGGCTGACCCGCGTGCTATGCAAGCCAGGCGGCGCGACGCCGCGGCGATCGATCGTAAAGAAAGAAACGGATCTCTCCCGCGTGTGCATGCTCGGGGGCTGCGGAAATAAATTCCGCGCGGTCACCGCACGCGTGCGAGATAACGCGAGGATTTCTCGTGTCGGGGAATCGAAGGGGGGAAAAGAAACGGGACGATTAAGGCGCACGCAGGAAGGCGCGAACGCGATTTCGCAATGCGGCGACCGCCTTGGTCGTTAAATGACAATTTAGTTATTAGTTGTTATTATGTTATATTCGCGGACATACGTGTGCGTGTATGTATGTACAGCCTTGGCCAGAAGGATAAGGCGTGTTTCTTTCATTTATCTGAAAGTGAAAAAATTGATTTATGGCACGTGCTATGAATTATTCTCTGTTTCAAGAACCTTTTAAACTTATGTATAATGCCGGTAACCAACAGGAAACAATCAGGGTTGGGAAGTAACTCGTTACTTGCAACGAAGTTACAGTTTGAGTTACTTTTTTCTGTAACTGTAATTTAACTTCGTTCCTTTCTTTCCACAACTACAACTGTAACTAAACTTAGTTACATTTTTTTTGGTAACTAGTAACTAATTTAATAGTTACTTTACACTGTTAAAAAAATTTGTATTTAAAATAATATAAAAATGTAGGAAGTTTTTATGCAGATACCGTATATGAAATTTCAAATACGAAGTTGAAAATTAAAGGAGTGATGTTTCGAAAATAAAAGTGTCGAACAGTAATATACAAATTAATATACAATTGTAATATACAATTCATATACAAATGTTCTCATTTTCAATCGAAAATATGTATTATTACCTTGCGTATTCAAAGAAATCTTAAACGGGTTTTTAATATTCAATGTTGTGTGTATTAAATTTCATATTCACTGCAAATCCAAGCGTGTTATTTAGCTCTTCTTACACATTTCTTGCCGTTTTAAATCATGTCATTTAATACGATTGAACGTATTAATTTTTAATTTAATACGATTAAACGTGTTAAATGACGTAATCTAAAATGGTAAGAAACATATAGAAAGAGCTTCAGTAAAATGTGTCATTTTTAGATGTTTATGCGTGTAAAAATAACACGCTTGGATTTGCAGTGTTAGTGATTAAAATTCATGTTCGTATATGAATTTAGCTATACAACTGCAAGAATTTTTATTTCAGATACTCGGTTTGTAAATTTCATTTACCGTAGTATCGTAAATGTGTTGTAAATTTCATATCTTTTTTAATATGTATATATTTCAAGCTTGTATATGTGATAAATCATCTTCGAGAATAGCTATTATATAAACATTGGTTTACGGACCATTGGTTTACGGACCATTGGTTTACGATGGTTTTTTGCAAATTTATAACCATTCGAATTTGGTGAACTTTTTAATTGAAAAATATTAATCCCATAATTTTGATTCAAGTGTATGCATATATTAATTTATTAATATTATAAATTATTAATATATTATAAATTATTAATTCAATTTATATATTTATTAAATGTATTTTGATTTTAAGTTCTTGAAATAATTATGATTTACTATATATAAAATAGTATAGCATATAACCGAATGTTTAGTATAATAAGTAAAATAATTTAGTAAGAAATTGTTACAAATGTAAGATTCTTGTATTTAAAATAACAATGCGCATAAACATTACAAGAAATTATCAGAAAAGTAACTGAAAAGTAACGACTCGTTACTTTTTGAGTAACTATAACTGTAACATGTTACTTTTCAGAGTCGATAACTTATAATGGTAAACTAGTTATTTTTTCAGAGAGAAAAAAGCCTGTAATTATAACCAATTACTTCTACAAAGTAACTTTCCCAATTCTCGAAACAATACGGGTAATAGAATTTCAGAAAGAAATATAGGTGCCTTATACTTTTGGCCAAGGCTGTATGTGTGTGTGTATGTGTTACAGGCACTCACGCTGCGACAGGCCGCGACTTCCGAAGCTACCCAACGACGGTAAAAACCTACGAGAACGACACGGTCCTGCTGCCTTGCTACGTGGAGGGTACGTCGTTTTGTTAAGGATCGATTATGCGCTCTGCGGTTTCTTCGGTTTTCCCGCAATGATTAATCGCCCGTTTCCCGTGTCCGCACCACTTTCGTCCCGTCAACTCCGTTTCGTCAGCTACGTACGTGCGACCGCACGTATGTACGCGCCGGGTGTGGAATTACTGCCATTTACAAAATTGCCCGACACTCCGAGGCCCAAACCAACCGCAATCTCGACCCACGCGATAACAAACGCGGGGTGTCTTTTGAAACGTCGTTATTCCTACCTACGCGGGCGTGCAAAATTAGGATAAAGTGGCACGTGGAAAAGGGTGTATTTCCGCGCAGCTGCCGCGAAGTGTGCTTTGTATCGCCGGGAGCGTTAATAAATGATTCGCCATGAGTCTTGTTAAAGCCTCGGCTTCATTAAGACGAACGCTATTTATGTATTTACATGCTCGTTCCTTTCTTTCTCTCTTCTTGCTCCTGATACACGGTTGCGAGGGAGAGAAAGAGAGAGAGAGGGAGAAAAACATCTCAACCGAGGTTCGTTTCTTCGCCCCTTGTTAGTAGGTAGTAAAAGTACTACGTGTGTTGGGTCCGAATGTTGGTCTTTAGGCAGGGGATCTGTTCAAGTGCACGGAAAAAAAGGCTGTTATTTCTGCCCGCGTAGGCACGCAAACTAGGGTGAGATGGTGGCGAGAGGAGGTCCTCCTGGCCGACAGCTTCGAGCAGGAGCTACCGTCGCCCGAGCGAGTCACCCTGTATAGCAACGGCAGCCTGCGGGTCCTGCACGTGCAGCGGGAGGACAGCGGGGAGTATGTGTGCCAGGCGATCCGACCGTCTCCCTGGGGACACGTCACGCAAGTACACGAGATCGAAGTGATGTGTGAGTACACCGCCAGGTATATATACCCCGCGATAAGCGTCCCCCGTGTAACGTCCCGAGGGATAATCCGTCTCTTGTACACCGAGGCGGATCGACGCGTCGAAAGGATTCGAGAGTCCTTCGCGTATTTGCACGAATCCAAACTCAGACGCGTCTATCCGTCTTCTCGCGGCGTCTTATCTACGAACCGCTTTCCAAGCGTTTGACTTCTACGGACCCCGCCGGGAGCCCCTTCGGTCTCTCGAGGCGGTGATCTGAATTTTGCATGAGCGCGTAAATGATGTACAGAGCCGGCGAACAACGACGGGGATTTATTTGTTCGTTCGCGCTCCATTCCGCTCAGATCCACCCAGCGCGGAGACGGTGCCGGAGTCCGGCGTGCTGGAGGTCAATCTCGGGGAGAGGGTGGAAATGCAATGCGTGACGAAGGGTGTACCGGCCCCCATCATAAGTTGGAGGACGAAGGTAATCGATATTCCTGGGCTGTTCGATATACCATTGCATATGCCAACGATATTACGCGATCCGCGTTAAAGTGTGATGGTGGGAAACCATTGGAAAACGTTCGATGGCGAGGAAGGGAAGGGAAGGGAAGGGAAATGAAGGGAGAAAACAGAAAAAAAAGAACGAAACGCTACGCAGATGTCCGTTCGCGAGATTCCTCCCGATCGGACAATAAATCAATTAAATTGAAGTGGTGTGTTGTCGCGGGTGATAAAGCGCGCGGCGTGTCTTCTTCTTCTTCTTCTTCTTTGCAGGATGGGGAGATCCCATTACTGGACGCTCGGCCGCAATTGAGATTTCACGCCGACAATCGGAATCTCTCCGGCAGGTACACTTGCGTCGCCGCTAACGGAGTCGGCGATCCTGTGGAGGCGCACATAGACCTACGTATCAAATGTGAGTCCCGGTATATCTTCGCTCGAAGCAGTGTGCAATCAGATCTCGCTGCAGCTCCTCCAGCATGTGTACTCGATTATTAGCTGCAATACGGGCTTCACGGAGTCGTTTCGGGTTGCACCCACGATTAATCGAGTTTAATTACGACCGTTACGTACCGAAACGATCATGCAAATCGCGCCCTACCCTTCGCGCCACGGTAGCAGCACAATTAAGAAATTGCCGCAGATTGCTCCCTTTAGTATTCCAATCAAACGCATGAGCGAGCCAATTATGCTGATTGTACAGTTGCTACGAGTGTTTTGCAGATGTTAATCAACCCTCGCGATGCGCTAACAATCCTTTCGCTTTTGCGATATCAAAACGAGCCTCGCGTGCATTTCAGAAGTGCAGCTTTAAAGCCACAAACACGATCGTGTATGTGTATGTGCGTGTGCTTTAATGGGTGATTAAATAGCTAAGGGTGACTTCGACCAAACTCCGGTTAACCGATTAACTTATCAAACAATACCTGTCCTATTTTGCGAATAGAATTATTAATTTCTTGTTGTTTAACATATGAGGAAAAAAGATTCGATCAAGCACAACGAATTAAATAGTTTGAAATTTTGCTTTAAGCGATTTGCCGGTTGAATTGATCGCCGATCAAGTTAATTTCGGAGTTTGGTCAAAGTCGCCCTAAGTGAAGCGATTAACCCGAGCGAATATTAATCGCAATCGAGATACGAAAGGTATCTACGATTCTTCTCGCAATCTTTCAATACTGTACATTGACTATCTATGCAAAAAAACGCAGACGAGCCGGAGATCTATGTGAAGAAGCCGTGGGTGCACGCGTATCCGGGGATACGAGTACAGCTGGATTGCATGGTGACCGCCTGGCCCGAGGCGAAGGTGAGGCTGCCTTTCTCTAAGACTGTCAACGGCGTGCGATTGCGCGTTAATTAATAGTTTGAACAATAATTAACGGCGCAACTTGCGAAGAACGCGCGCGCGCGCGCGAGTCGCTTCGGCGTGGCTCGTAATCGGGCTTTTAATTACATCGCAAGTGCGGACTTCCGGACAATGGCTGTGTGGCTGTAGACGTATCTCTTCGATATACTTCTGAAGCGCAGCCCTTAAATCAGGATTTTCCACAAGAAATAAGCAAGTCGAAAAACGGACGTGAATAGAATTTATCTCTGCCCGAATAAAGACCTCGTCTCTTCTTTTCTCTCTGTCTCGCGTAGTGTCTCATTTCTGAATGCATTCAAACGCAAATTTTATGACTATTTGTTTATGGTGAAGTCTTGATCTGGTCAAATATTTCACACCTTGTGATACCACTATTATTATTCTCTTTTTTATTAATTTACATAAGTATTAATTACTTCTGCTTATGTACATACTTTAAATTTCTGTTTTGCATGTAATAATAATGTTGCTATATTATGTATTATGTTTTAGCGCTTGAGGAGTCATGCGGTCTCAGAGCGCATAATAAATAGCGATTCTATTCTATTCTATTCTCTCTATCTCCTCTCTTGAGACCAATTGCGAAATTGTATCCACGTGGCTACTTGTCCCGGTCGAATAATCTCGGCACCCTTATTAACCACGAAACGACGCAAAATACTTTGAAAGACGAAACAGGGGTTCGACAGCTTCCCGCGTATAATGTAAAAATAAATTTGTTTCACGCACCCCGAAACTTACGGGCGATTAAAATTTTCCCTCTTACGTCACGCGACAACGGAGCCCCCAATACGATACGATCGATCAGCGGGTCTCGACGTCCAATACAAATACGAAATATTTTTCTGGCGTTACGGCAACTCGTCTTTTAGATTTCAACGAGTTCTTCACGCTCGGTAACTAAATGAAACCCGCCCCACCTATCTGCCAAGCAATTTCTCACCGTGATCCCTTAAAGCCAGTCGCACGTGACAAATCGATTCGTGGGAACGTGACTTACCGTACCTTTTTTTTATTTCGTCGCAAAAAAAGAACTGAGCGAGCCAGGGAGAATTGTGTTACCACAGCGCTCGGCAACCGATCCGAGCGGAATAACGTTACCGGTCTTTTCATGTAACGAGAAGTTGCAAAAATTTGTAGGTCTCTAATAAAAATTAGCGTCTCGACAAATTACGGGAATCTGGCTCTACTGATCTTCCTTTTCAGGTAGAATGGTATTTCAACAACGAGACATTAAACTACACGTCGCGGATAGTGAAGCACAACGCCGGGAACGATCATAGTCTATTGATAAGGCACGTAAAGACAACCGATTACGGTGCCTACCTCTGCAGAGCGTCGAACTCCGTGGGCATCACCGAGAAGATCGTCGACCTGTCGGAGATCGCGAATCCGGCGGTGTTCAAGAAGGAATCGCGCAGCACATCCAGCACGTCGTACAACTTCATCTGGGAGGTCGACAGTTACAGTCCCATCATCGAGTACCAGTTTTGGTTTCGCAAATACAGGGTGAGAGAGTGATTCGGTCATCGCCGAATCGTCAATCAATAAAGAGTAGATACACAGCCTCCGCACACGAAATCTCGGTAAATCGATGTGAACCAAATCGACGTCTCGTCTCGTCTCCCCTAAACGAGGCGTGGGATCCAGTCCCTGGTTTCGTGCATTGCTCGCGTTACGATTCTGATGGCTGCCGCGCATGCAAGGGTCGCAGGAATAATTGAACAAAAGGCAATGCCCGGCGGCTTATTACTAGAATCTTCAGTCATAAAATACGGTTCTTGCTTTAACCGACCTCCCGAATCCGCAATAAGGCGAAAAAGGGACGCCGGCAGCAGAACGAAATGCAGAATATTGAAGTAACAAGATATTTGTTGGGTTTTCCGTCCCGGCGTGCTCTACGAAGATTGAAAGCTGCTTTATCAGCTAGTTTTTTTTCTTTTCTTTGGGATTAATTCATTTCCTTCATCTTCCAAGTACTTTTTCCAAGTCGTCTCAGCCTCGAAATCATTTACAAAAAACGTGCGAAAATGTTGCGAGTATAATAAGCTCTACTGACAGGATATCAGGAGTCATAATGAAATTAATTTAATTTACATGCTGTACAGTAAGAAAAAATGTAATAATTAATTCTGTTCTCACTGCTCGACTGATTGAAAATTATTTCGTATAATAATATTATAATTGTATAATAATATGGATGCAATATTAATATTATATCAGATAGATTATCCTCTTGCGGCTTGCGTTCGTTTGCTCTTTAAAGATCGATTTCAGTGTGATGGAGGCTCGTTACGTTTTTTTAAACGTGTTATAGAGGGGTGCCGGCGGCGAATGGCGCAAATTGTATATACCTGATGATGGCAGTGACACCGCCAGCCCGGTGCATGTTCGCTCCTTCAACCTGACGGGGTTGGACGGGGCGACCCATTACGAGGCGGTCGTTTTGTCCAGAAATCGTTACGGATGGAGCCACCCCTCGGAGATACTGCGCTTTCACACTGAAGGAGCTCGTAAGTAATAAAGATAAGTCGTTCGCATATATCCGCTGCCTCTACCTCTCGTTCCCTCTCTTTCGCTCTCGCGCGCGATATAGCGATCGCGAGGAGAGATACGTCCGTGAGAGGAAACCCGGATCGCATGTGATAGTATATCGCGTCCTATTTTGCACGTTGCAGCTGTCGATTCCAGCGAAAATTCCGAGATGGATGGCGATCAAGAGCAAAATAGGGTAGCAGGTAAATATGACGGTTCTATTTTAATCTTTCTCCCTTCAGCTAATTGCTAAGAATTAAAATCTTGATCCTTTATAATTCTCGATTACATTAAACTATGTTCAAAAGTTATTTAACGTGACCCAATTTATTTTGTCTTAAATGAACGAAAGAATGGTTGTTAGAATTGTCTATCTTACCTCTTAGTATCCCGAAAATTTAAGAATTACGTTTACCAATAGACAATTATAAAAATGAACGATATATCACATATTCGTTTGACTCTTTCATCTCCAATGAAGCACACAGGTTCCAACATGTTTAAAAATCATGTCTCTTTATATTGTCATTAAGATCAAATAGAACTCGTTTTAAAGGGGAAAATTTTAATAAAAAGAATATTGTGATAAATATATGCATCATATATATGTTGTTCTTAAGCAGAATTACGAATTTTTAAAATATGTAGTATATATGTGCGAGGATACAGAGAATAAATAAAATAAATTTTAAGAAATAAGATAATTAATAATCGTTAAAAGTTAATAGCTTATGTGTTGTTTGTTTATAGTTGTACAACTCTCATCCATGTCGCAGCATTATCTTCTGGCAGATGCAAGCGGATCGACATATAATCGAGTTCAAGTCTTATCGTTGATATTAAGTACGCTGTGTACCTTAGTTATAACACGCGACAGATTTTAACTAATGTTGTATAAAATGCGGAGAAGAATATAATATAGCGGACTGTTGTAATTTATGCATATACAATACGGCTATTGTTAAAATATTATCATTGTCATTCATGTTTGCATCGATGAATCATCTTCATTAACGAAGATATCAGCATCATTTGTACGCGATTAGTTATTTCACTCTCAAAGATCATACAATGCAAAAAAATTAATATAAATTTGTTATCTCATCTTCATCTTAAATTTATACTGTAATTATACGAATAATTTGTGTAATTAAAACGATACAAAATAGATATTAATAAGACTAGGTATATGCGAACTAATTTCGTCGGTAAACTCTGCTGCATAGTTCACAAGAACCTGCCTTTTACCATTTGGAGAGAAATAGTATCGTCAGTCGAGACTGGTTGCAGAAATTTTGTTTTACGTAGGATTTCTCGGCGAGCTCCAAGCTCTGAAAGCTGCATTATCGGCCAATATTCTTGTTCTTTCTTCATAATTTATTTTCTTCGTCTTACCCGTACATTTCCCAAGTAGTCTTGGTTTCGAAATAATAAACGTGCGAAAATGTTGAGAATATAATGGGTTTTACTGACAGGACATCGTAAGGAGTCATAATGAAATGAATTTAATTTAAATGTTGTACAGCCAGTGAGAAAAAAAGTAATAATTCTGATCTTACTGCTTGACTGGTTGTAAATTGTTTTGTATTCTTGTACAATTATCTTATAATTATATAATAATATAGTATAATATTAATATTATATCAGACAGATTCACACAACGTCCGCGGTATGAAAAGGGATGCTTGGCCCTTTGCAGTTGATCCTTTTTTTTCTTCGTTTTTTCCATTTCTGTTTACTTTTGCTAATATTCACTCCCATGATGACTAACATATGTAGCGCAAAATACTTGATAATCGGTCTCGTTTAAAAGTGAAAAATGTGTAAAAACGTGAACCCTCGATGCAACGATAGTATAGAGCATTATTGTTTTTTTTTGTTTCTGGGAAGTTTAATTCGCGATGTACTGTATTCCACTTGATTTTCTTTTTCTTATCTCGTAATAGTGGTTTTGGGATTTGCTGGAATACTCCTAATTCCTGTCAGTAGCTCGAAGTTTCTCCTCGACAGCCTCCTCGGAAGCCTCCGACAAGTCTGTCGCCTGTATGTACTTTTGCACACCGACCAGCGACTTTTTCAAAGCGTCGAAGGAACTCGAGTACAACATCTTCTTCTTAACCTTGGCCGTGTCGGGACACCACGACATCAGGAACAGTTTTTGTTTCTTGGATGCCTAAGGAAAGAATGATACAATGACGTATCTCTAAAACCATCTGTTAACGGAGAGCTCCGTCGATACTTTTAAAGTATATATCACAGGAAATCATATTTACACGAAAATGAATACGGTCAGATAATTACCTCGGAAGTACCCTGACACTGATGAGTATATTCGAAGTCAAACAGGCCGTAACGGCATTCCCCGCTGCCGCCCTTCTGTAAATCCTCGAGGAAGGCGTCATAAGCGGCGTCGCGAGGTCCGATGACTTCGACGTCTATCTGCCTTTCGTCTTTGATGTAGAAAATCACATATCGGTGCTTTTTGTCTTTCTTTATCTCCTCGTACGTTGTCTTGCAAACGTCCGCAACTGTCACTCCAGATGCCTGATAAAACAAACGTAAATTATTGTGAGGAAGAAGCGAGAAAAAGGCGAGATAAGCGACGGTCGACGCTTATTGACGTTTCTTAACGTATTGATGTATCATCGCGTACATTTTATGATACTTTATTATCGATCTAGAGAAAAATCTCTCCGAGATACCTTTTATATGGCAATGATATTTTGCTCAAACTTTGTTTTATTACGAAACGGCTTGAATATACAGAATCTTATTCATCCGGCCTCTCGTGGACGGCGAACAGCCACGCAAAAAGTCGCATGAACTTCAGCGACCGTTCGACCGGCTGTTGCCCTACAGTGGCCTGGTCGATTGGCACAGCCAGCAGGACCATCTCGCGTCAATATGATAACGTCGCGGCATTCAGCAATCGGCGCACGTCGCGCGCTGCCGTGTCGGTCGGGCCGTTTAAGCCCATTTCGCGGGCAAAATAGGTACGTGGGGGACGCGCTACCGAAATAAATTCTTCCCACGCGCGAATCCCGACGCTAAAAGAGATCCGACGATCCACTTCTAAAGTTATCCCCTGGCTCTCGGGCACGTGTCGCACGCTACGAACTTTCGGCCGGTCGCCTCTCCTCTCCGCACCGCGGAAATTCGTGAAATACGACCGCGGCGCCGGATTACCTTGGTATCAGGATGGACAAATGGACTAAAGGAAATCTTCAATAGCCAAAAGATACTTTCGCCATTCTCAAGCCTTACAATCCCAACTTTAAATTATACCGTTCAAGAAAAAGATCCAAACCCACGAAAGAGAATGATCGTTTCGAATCAATTTCAAAATTGTGACGGAGTATTTCGGCGATCAAAATTCTATCGAGCATCAAAAAATATGAGGAATAATTATTCCTTTCTTTACGCTGTTTTCTTGTCGAGCGCTGTGTCGTTTTATCTGAAAGAATCTAATGTTCCACATCGCTACGAATTATTACTTCTGGCAAATGCATGAAAATGAAATTGGCACTCAAAGGGTGAACACGTCATTTAGTTTACCGCGTCGTACAAAACATCTATATTTTCTTAAAAACTACAGAACATTAGACAAAAATTATTTTCGTCTTTTAGTCACAATAAATATCACATTGAAAATTTGAAAGATCATCAAAGCTATATCCAAACAAATTTTTTTGCATAAAATTCCCCGTTACAGTTAAATTATCGAGCGGCGTTCAGTCTCATTAAAATTTCGTGGCGCAGCTCGTCGGCTCGAATTTCGCGGAAGCAAATGAATATTCGCAATGTGGATTCGCAATCGTTAATTATATGGCACAAGGCTCAAACACGAACGTCCTCGATAGCCGATACCCGTACTAATGTACCGCCGCTCGTTCCACATGACCGAAGGAACGTAGCGGATGCGAATCGGAGTGCGAGAGGGGTCCTGCGGAATCGCGACGGTTGGGAGGGTTGGCCGGCGAGAACGCAGAGGATGCAATTCCTG
Organism: Aphaenogaster rudis; assembly: GCA_003063815.1. Classification (NCBI taxonomy): domain Eukaryota; kingdom Metazoa; phylum Arthropoda; class Insecta; order Hymenoptera; family Formicidae; genus Aphaenogaster; species Aphaenogaster rudis. Next base: position 70,621 of record NJRL01000493.1, read on the forward strand.
GGTCGATATCCTGACGGGGCGGCGACAGAGGACGACGGTTAAAGGGATGATGGCCAGGGGGGCTCCCACTTCTGGGGCGTGTTGTACCCCTCTCAGGCGCAGGCCGCACACAAGGTCGAACGGAGGATGATTCATCAATAAATCTGTCTGTTCCAGCTGTGCTTCTCTGCGCTTTCTACGTTTGATAAGGAAATATGGATGTACTTAAACCCGTATCGGACAACACGTTAGAGAGCGAGGACTGCAAATTGGAGATTAAAACTCGATCGATCGAGAGCCTGTAGACCAGGATCGACAAACTACTGCCCATATAATAATTATTGTTATACTTCATCAATAAAAAATTTTCATAAATAAAAAATTTGTAGAAATTTCTTTCTTCTCTTGTTATACTTATGCAACATCCTCTTGGCTCGCAAAATAAAATATTTACTATCTCCTTCTTAATAGAAAAAAATTTACCGACTTAACTTACATTGCTGTAGACTACAGTCACCTAAATATAGAATTGTAAAATAGAATTGTAATCTCTAATTTACGATCTCCGATGCGTAATAAGGGCGTTCAATAAAGGCTTCAGACTTCGCAAAGGAGCAAAGCTAAAACGAATATCTATCAGACGAACGCGATTCAAGTCCTTCTTTTTCGATCCTTGGCTGATAAAGGTCAATCGCGAGGCAACGTCGCTTCGAGGGGTGACACGATAAGAGGGGGACCCGTCGTGATGGCGAAGAGTTTAATCAACCGACTGCCGTCGCCGCCGCCGCCGCGGACGCAAGAGACGTCAGTGAACTTCGAGAGTCGCTGGCCCGCAAGAAAATAACCGACCTCCTTACAGGCTCATTGAATTTTTCCCTCTCCCGTACCGGCTACCGGCGCACTGCTGCGCCGTGCATCGCGCCTCTCTCTAGTTCACTGTCATCGTCGAGGCGCGGTGCGAGGTGCGGTGCGAGGTGCGAGAGGATACCAGGGGGAGCCGGCAGATCGGAGAAGGGGACAGTTTCGCGAGGAGAGCCGGGCTCTCCTTGCCGAGGACGTCGAGGTGAACGTTCCAGCGAAAAAAGACCAATATTAACAATATTAAGATGTTTCAGTAACAAATTCCTTCGTCGATTTTTCCTTTATCGCAACTTTCCAATTTTTTGGAAAATTATTTATCTTTATAATTACACCTCGTATTAAGATTTTATAAATAAATACAATTTAAAAAAGATTAAAGGTTCGAGTGTACATCCGACATGTATCCCTTTTTCATCCTGAATTTCGTGAAGTTTCAGAACGCGATTCAACATTTCGCCATACGTTCCGTTAGGCTGTAAATTATAATTGTCGAATTATCCTTTCAGGAAAATTATTTCATGCAATAAATAGAATATTTCAAAAACACCGATATTTCAGTGACAAATTTCTTCGTCGATTTTCCTTTTGTCGCAACTTTCCAATTTTTTGTATCTATCTTCATAATTCACCTCATATACAAATTTTATAAATGTCATTTAAAATCAAAGAACATTTTGCTTGCATATATATTAAAGTTTCGAGCGCTTATAGCTAAAAAACTATTGACATTTTCGTTGGGAAAAGACTTTAAATCGGTTAGAGGGTTAAGAATTATGCGTTTTTGAGACACCTTGTACACGGATAATGAATTTTTACATGGTGTCGAGACTGCTACCACCACGTCACTCGCTCTATAATTATTCCCGTAGGTATGTAGATTCCTTCGTGGGAGAAGGATGGTCGGCGAAAGGGCGCCGCGGAGGCGAGCCCGCGGGAAGGGTTAAGGTCGTGCTTAATCGCACGGATGGGGAACGGCGGTGAGGCGGCGATACGACACGATAAGCGCACCGAGTCACGGTCTTATTTATATCCGCGCGAGTTGCAAGTGGTTCTGATAAAAGAACGCGAACAATCCTCGTCGCCGTCGTCGTCGTCGTCGTCGCGCTGCGCTGCGCGAGGTTGCAACTTTTCGCGATATTAACTGGACGCTTCCGTTATCGTCGCTCGCCTGCGTTTCGCAACTTCGCACGGACTCTCCCTCGTTGCGTCAGTCTCACGCTTACCGAATTCGCATCGACGATGCTATGAGAGAGTAGTAAGATTTTACACTGAAAAAAAAAATGTTGCTTTAATTAAAGTCGACGTCATGGGCTGCCACAAACATAAATAGTTCATTTAATTGTATTATGATCGGAGCAAATATTTAGATTATTAAAAGAACAATATAGATATTTGATCAATTAAAGTCTACGTCACGGGCTGCCACAAACATAAATAGTTCATTTAATTGTATTATGATTGGAGCAAATATTTAGATTATTAAAAGAATAATCTAGATATTTGGTCCAATCATAATACAATGAATGAACTATTTATATTTGTGGCAGCCCGTAACGTAGACTTTAATTGAAGCAACAGCATTTTTTTTTCTGTGTAGCGTTAATGTCAATGGAAGCTTCGTTAAGTCAGTGGCACATACAAAAACGTAAGCAGTAAGAAAATCGACATTTTTTTATTTGCAACTGCTTATGTCATTGCCTTACTGCTTGATTGTGACTGGTCGATTTACTTACTGCTTACGTTTTTCTGTGTGCCATGGCCCTTAAGCCAGTGACACGTACAAAAACGTAAGAAAATCGACATTTTTTTTATTTGCTACTGCTTACGTTATTGCTTTACAGCTTGATTGTGATTGGTCGATTTACTTATTGCTTACGTTTTTCTGTATGCCATGGCCCTTAATCGATACATTATAAAAAAAAGAGCGTTTGTTAGCGTTGGAAACTCTTTCTTTGTTTTCAACGTGAACTTATAAAATGGCAAATGTAAGGTCTGTTCGTTTTAGTTGAACTTTTTTTGCACAGTTCATCTTTTCTCTTTTTCTCTCCAACGTGAAAAGAAAAAGAGGAAAGATGAACCGTGCAGAAAGTTCAACTAAAACGAACAAATCTAATATTCTTCTGTCAGTATTTCTCTTGTACTTTGGATCATGGTGCACAAAATAATGCGGATGAAAGATGCGTAACTTTTGTGTTTTTTTTCACGTAACAATTATCAATATTCTGTTGAAGATTGGCTCGAATTTGAGTCGAAACGTCTGAAACTTTTGTATCTCTGTGTCACCAAAATATTGAATTATTAAAGAGTTTTTTTCATTGAATTGCTCATCGTCTACCGCGCCGACTCCCAACGCCCATTTTCAATTTTATTTAGTTTTAATATTCTTGAATAACATAAAAATGAAATAAAATCCTTTCTTCTCGGAAAACGTTAATTATTTTAATGGAATTCTCGTTAACTTATTAAACATGTAAAATTATTCAACTCTTGTTAAATGTTTATTATTACTAATGAAACTCTTGTTAAATCTCTGTCTCTATAACAGGTGTCGTGGAAAAAACAGATAGCGTCAGTCGAACCAAGTTAATAACGGCTCTAACTTTGAACGTTTGGCAAAATCGTGTTTCTCGTAGATCGCGGCTTCGAAGGCCGATCGCGGCAATACAAGACGCGTGATCGATACGTTCAATCGCGTGCAAAACGATAAAGATCAATATCAGTTCGGGGTCTCTCGAGACGAGATTCTCGATTATTATATAAATCGGCACAGATCTCGACGTTTCTTCGGTCGTAATCGCAACAAATACAGATTATACAAGGAGAAAATTTTATATTAAAAATTACTATGTATGGCAGTAGCCGTGGACTATAGCTAGAATTATAAAAATGTTTACTATATAAAACAATGAAAAACAGTAAAA
>NJRL01000493.1:133046-145465 GCA_003063815.1 Aphaenogaster rudis
AAATGTTTCACGAACTGACAGCTCTACCATACCGACTAAAATATTATTTTAACTTTTTTGTTCAGTTTTAATACAAAATGATAGTTTCCACCGTTCATTAGTGTGTATACTTTAAATCTGTAAAAGGATTTTGCGATCTATAAAGCCAATTCAAAGAAAGTTCCTTGAAACGGAATGTCGGTAATTCCCGTCACTTCGGCATCCCCTTAAAATCTCATTGTAGACACCGTTTAAATGATGATGAACGTTCAGGTCGCCCAAAAACCGCTAAGACTGACGAAATCATTGAAAAAAATCCATAATGCTGTGTTGAATGATCGACGAGTGAAAGTGCGTGAGCTTGCTGATATTTGGTTTGTCGCGTTGCTTGTATTTTTCGCACTTGTATTTCTCTTTCTTTTTCTCTCCAACGGCTATGTGTATGTCTATCTCGCTTTAGGTGCAGAAAATATTAGGGAGTGCGAGCAACGCGAACAAGGCTATTGCAAACATCTCAAATGATCGCGTTCACAACATCTTACATGAGCATTTGCATATGAAAAAGCTTTCAGCGCGATGTGTGCCGCGTTTGTTAACAGTCGATCAAAAACGCATTCGAATGAACGTTTCCAAGGAGCGTTTGGACATGTTTAATCGCAATCCAACCGATTTTTTGCGGCGCTTTATCACTGTTGATGAAACATGGATTTACCATCCCAGATAACACACGATATCCAAAGAATGTCCATAGGATGTTCTAAGAACATTGTAACGTTCTTAGAATGTTCTATGGACATTTTTAGAAGGTTTGTGCTATCTGGGATTACACACCAGAAATGAAACAACAGTCGAAACAATGGGTAGAAGCAGGTTGAAATGCTCCAAAGAAGGCGAAAACAATTCCATTAGCAGGAAAAGTGATGGCGACTGTTTTCTGGGATTTTCATGGTATTGTGCTCATCGACTATTTGAAAAAAGGAAAAACCATCAACGGAGAATATTATGCAGCATTATTAGATCAACTGAAAAAAAAGTGCTTTTCCATCTTGACAACGCGCACCCGCTTACACTTCTTCAATTGCAGTCGCAAAATTACATGAATTGCGCTTCGAGTTGGTTCCGCACGCACTGTATTCACCAGATTTAGCCCTCAGTGACTTTTTCCTCTTTTCAAACATGAAGAAATGGCTCATTGGAAAGAGATTTGGCTCAAATACTGAAGTAATCGATGAAACTAATGCTTATTTTGAAGGTTTAGAGAAATCGTATTATACTGAAAAGTTAGAATATTGTTGGAATAAGTGTATTGAGCTGGAAGAGGACTACGTTGAAAAAAATTTTTTTGCCGTAAATCATGTGTTTTTCTTTGTCAGGCTGAGAACTTTTCGAACTACTCTGGTAATAGTACTTGGTTGTTCTAACATGATAGACTGAGAGAAGCGCAGCAGTTAGGAGAATAATTTGCTATCGCTTTCTTGACAACATTTATAACATTTTCTTTCTTCGAGAAAGAACTACAATGACATTAATAAGTAATCCATACTTCTGAACATACCTTCAAGTAATTATTATAAAGTAATAATTAATTTTTTTGTACTGTAATATAAAATACTCATTTTTTTATCTTTAAGACATGCGCACGCGCGTATATATATTTATTTATTCCATCGTATTGCATATCATGAATTGTATATATGTACACCTTAAATATATCTAAATGAATTTTTAATGTGTATATATACACATACTTATTTCGAGGTAAAATATAGAAAGTTTTACAATGGTAGTTCGCCTGATTCAACTACAGATATCGGGTTCATTCGGACTCATAACGTAATTTTTATATATTTTCGAATAAGTATATGTATCTGTAATAGAATCTGAAATTGAAGTTTTTCTCTCATTACATATATATAAACTTTTTTCCTTAACAATAGTATTGGTATATTATGATTTAAGGGAAAAGAGAGTATATAAACCAAGTAAAGAATATTTATTATGTTTTAGAACAAGAAGAAACATAGAATATTTCTTTTATCTACTGCATTACAAATGTGTTTTTAGGCATTTGTGATATAAGCAATTTGCAAGGATGAGCCCGAACAAATCCGGTATCCGATGAAGAAGGGTTTGAATAGGAATGATTAAATATTCATTTAAATTTCATACTGATATTTACATTAATTAATACGCATTCCTAAGTTCGTAAACCATATTTGTAGTATCAAGAGACACGGTAGTGTCTCGCGCCAAGTAAACGCGCAGCGAGACCGCCCCGTGACTCTTTTACGCGAGACGCCTTTTCAGAAGACCCTTCGATTATCGGATCTCGATAACGGCTGAACGGATAATATTAAAGTTAATATCAAGGTCTGAGTAGGCTCAATCGAAAGCTTGGGCTCGATTTATATAAGAAAAGTGTTTTCATTTACACGGAGGAGATATGCTTTAAGCATATAAAATATTTATGTGTTCATACGCATATGCGCACATATAGCAGCACACACGATTTATATATTTCAATATTTATATTTGTGAAGGGAAAAATATGAAGCTCACATCTTGGTATCCTGTGTTCTGCAATGTAACGGTACGCACAGCAAATATACTCGATAATTATAGTTTTAACTTTTTTATTTTAACGATTTTTTTAATATTATTTTTACTTTCATATAGCGTTTATTAAGTACACACGAATGGTGAATGAATTACTAAATGATAGAAAATTCTAATACAATTCTCTGTTAAGTTTGTTCTCCTCAATTTTCATTATATTAAACATTTCTGCGTTGTGATTAGATAAGAATTATGCTTTATTGATAACTTATATATCTGTATACATGCTGTATACCAGGGATCCTCAAACTTTATTTTTCGCGTACCACTCAAATATCTACACAAACAGTCACCTACCACCAATTAAAATTAAGATGAATACTGCAGTGTAGCATGTGTATGCTACACTTAAGCAATGTTAGAACATGTGATCCCCCTTATCGCGATTATCACACCCCCTCGTGAAATGCTCGATCTACGTTCGTCTATGTATAGCTCGCGTACCACCTGGAAGGCTTCCGCGTACTACCAGTGATACGCGTACCATAGTTTGAGAAATCCTCCTGTATACTTTAAATTTTTTTTCTCGTTTACTCTTAAATGTTTGTTAATAATAATAATAATAATAATAATAATAATAACAACAGAGAAAAAGCATTAGGAATGCTTTACAAATAAAATTTGAAAATAATTTTATACACTAGTCAGCTTTTCTTCGAATTATTTAATTGCAATTTTCTGTCTTCCTACATAATCCATAGTTACTGTAATAATTATTCAACACAAACATTTATGAGTAAACTGTGAAAGCAATTTTAAAATATGAGCGATTAAATACGTGGATTATACGTAATAATATAATTTAATAATTAAATCTGATTAATCATATATCTCTTAGCGCGTATCCCCAAATGGATTTAAGCGCATTCTTCCGTATTATTTGATAACAAAAAACAAATTGCGTATTCTGTAATATGTATATAGCAAACAGAAATTCTACGATTGGATTATATGTATATATTCGTACAAATCTCTTATCATTGGATAAACTGATAGACGATAGCTTGAATTACAAGCCTAAGAGGAGAAGAGGTGAGATTTTTATATCGAAGTATTTAATATTGTTGAATTTCTTTATCGCATTTCGAGATTATATGTCTTCATCGTCATAATGAGATTAATAAAAAATCTAAAAGCTTAAGTTTTCTATGAGGACATGAGCTTTCCAAGAAGGCGTACAGTTTATAATAAGTACACATGTTTTTATGCTTGTATAATTTTCTCATCGATATCGTACGCTTCGCTACATTTGTAAATCGTATAAGATAAAAGTAAATGGAAAATACCTGGAATTTTTTATATAACCTGCGCTAGTTCGAGGGACCTTGGCTTAAGAAACATCGAAATATGATCGAGGAAACCGAGAGCAATTTGTTTATAACTTGAGATTACTATGAGTATGTACTTTTTCCACTGACATGAGCTTTTGCTATGGATGTCCTTTTTTTTATTTATGTGTGCTCGTGATGACTGTGTACTATTTGAAAGATGAAATATACATTTGATGTATAATCTTCTTTTTCCTTTTTTATGAAAACCTCCTTCCTTGACATAAAAATTTTAATTTAAAAAATTGTTATAAATTTCTTTAGCTTATTATTAGATATTATAGTAAACAATTGTGTTATGTACAATAATAAAAACATTTAGGAAACAAAATTTATGTTAAAAATAAAGTTTAAAATAAATAAGTTAAAAACAAAGTTTATTTCAAGAATGTATTATATCGAAGAATTATAATAAAGAATTAGTACATATGCTTAAAAAGACGTGTGATTTTAGAAAGATAATTTTGAAGTGGAATTTCTGGGGTTTGAGGATTTTTTATAAGAAATTTAAAGTGTCTAAAATAAAAAAAAAATACAATAAAGAGATTGTAATATATAAAAAAATATAACAAATTGAAAAGTATAATACATATAAATTGAAATAAAAAATATACATTAAAATAAAATTTATTTTAGGAAAAATCCAAAATGCGATGTTAATTAACCCGACAGAAGAAAGATCCGAATAAAGACTTCATTTATGTATGCATAATATTTACCACAAATATCAAAAACGTCAAACGCATATAATATTTAGACAAGTGCTCTGTTATATCATTTCACATACAAATGTTTTGTACAAATTCTTGAATGTGTCGTTCATGTAGCATCGTGTAATGGTATTAATGTCTTATCATGATGTCACTGGCTATAATCTTTCCATGACTATATTAGCGAGATTTCACATAGAGTGCTTTCCTGTGAAGGCAGTTCCTCGCCTTCATCGAAATCGCGTGTTGTATATAAATTATAATTTCGGTGAAGAGGTGCCATTTGCTTCTCTGAAGCACTATTTGGAGCATTATAGCACCATTATGCAGACGCATCATTTCTTTATGTAAGATATGAGAGACTTATTTAAATATATAATATTTATTTTTAATAATAATACATCAAGCATGTGCATATGTATCGTTAATAATAAATTGTAATATTTAATTGTTTATGAAAAATGTCCAAGTATATATCTCATTGTAACATTGACACGTTTACATGCAAAGATTAATTAAAAATATATAAAATTTTTAATACGGAATTCAGGAAACTGTATAGCAAGACTGCTATTACAAGATTATTATAACTACATTATGTTATAAAAACCTTCTGCATTTGCAAAAAGAAACAGGCATATAATTAAATGATGGAGAGGAAAGGAGGAAAGATAAAAGATATAAAAAATTCTGTTACAAAGAAGAATAAATTGAAACACTCGCATCCTGATAACAATGGATGATAATCACCTATTATTTCCTAGTTAACTATTTGTTTTGTTTCTTAAAAAAATTTTACAGAGCTTTTTTGGTGGCTGCAACATGTTCGCACGTGTTCGCGGCTCCAAGCAGTAACTATGATGGGACAAACCAGGACTACGAATTGTGCACCACGCAAGGTTGCGTGAACGAAGGTACGCGTTTTAATTCGTGACCTTATTACTTCATGGATTATTCTGTGCATTTATAAATTATTTTTATCGCTTTTATAATGTATCTTATAATTGCGTATATTATATATCTTATGCTTGTTACTTTTTATAGCGTCGAGGATCTCGGATTTTATCGACCGTACGGTTGATCCTTGCGATAATTTTTACCAATTTGCTTGTGGCGGATGGGTAAAAAATAATCCAGCAAATATATCGTATCCGAGAATTAGCTCGCTCTCGATTATCAGCCAGAATACGCAAGAGCAAATTAAAGGTACGATTAATCGTTATTTATTGGAAGTATCGACGATATTGCATAAATCAAAATATTTTAATTATTAGTTTGATTCCTATATGCCGCAATTTTTTACGAACTTGCGTTTGTTCCTATGTCGTCTGCAGAAATCTTAGAAGATGCTCCCGGACCGGATGACACGGTTTCCTTGCAAAAAGCGAGGAAGCTATACAATATGTGCATGGATAGCGGTACGTACGATCATGCTGCAAAAACAGACCGATTAAAACGAATATTTTCCAAATTTTAATGCTGGGAATTCAGGAGAAAGGAAAGAGTAATTATTCCTTTGGCTTTCAGAGGAGCTTAAAAAGATTGGAATCAGTTCCCTCAGCTCACTCGTGCGAAAGTTTGGTGGGTGGCCGATGGCTATGTCACCTAAAGAGTGGAAACGGAAAGGATACAAAACGTGGCAGCAAGTTAGCGACATTTTGCAGGATAACATGTTCGACAATGGACTTTACGGAATATTGGTGTCGGTAGATGATAAAAACTCTGACACCAACGTCATTACCGTACGTGCATTATTTATGGTCTAAATTTATATAAGTATAATAAATATAAGTATAATATATAAGTATAATTTATATGGTCTAAATTATAAGTATTAATACTTATAATTATTTGAAACACATCATTGCTATATTACAAAATCATATGAGAATATACCCCTTCACAATAGTAAACGTTCGTTTGTTGAAAGAAAAGCCCCAGTGAGAAATGGGGTCAGAAAACAGGTCGGAAAAACGACTATTAGACGTATAATAGTCGTTTTTCCGACCTGTCATTTCTCACTGGGGCCCAGTTAGCCAAGTCTGTTGAGAACAAATTTTGCAAAGTGCCTGCTATAAATTTTGGCAGAAAGATTACAGATTTGCTACAGGACTTGACATATATAATGCTGCTGGTAGAATACTGGCAGTAATATAGCAAAGTTTGTCCAATAAATTATGATAGCAGAAATGAAGCAGACTTTGACATACCTGTTACACAATTTAACTCAGATTGGTGGCAGAAATGCAACAGAATCTGCACTCGACAGATTCTGTTCGATTTTTGCTGCAAATCTGCTGTTAAATTTTGTCAGCAAGTTCTGCCGGCAAAACACGAGCTTAATGCGGACACAGGTGTTATCGGATTTGTTGCATTTTTCTGATCGAATCTACTGCTAATCTGTTGGTATTCTGCAGATAGTTTGCTTACTGGGATGTTGCATGAGGCGATAAAAAGAGAACAATGTGAAGGCTCTAACACTATAAATCAAATTAAATAATTAATTCCAAATAAGAGTCAGCACAGATGAAGATGTGCAAACAAATTGTGTAAAATTTATTGTATTAATTAATAGAATACCATCTCTTGCCAGTCGGGTCGACTTAAAAATTTATCACATATGTTTATTGTATAAAATTACACAAAGTAATTATATTAAAAATAAAACTTGCAGATGTTTCGACTCTATTTTGAGTCCTCTTCAACGAAAAAGAACAGTCTTACATAGGATCAACGTTTTTCAGATTGTAGAACCTAACTTCTACGCACCGCGTGACATCCTGATCAGTTTCGAAAAGGATCTTGTGGAGAAGATGAGCTATAAGACCTACATCGAGACAGTTGCGAATATATTAGCAGAGGACAGGGGCGCGTACATCAAATATGAGACGCTTAGTCGGGACGCGCTCGACGTCGTGAATTTCGAGATTGAATTGGCCAAGGTTGCTATTGAAATCGCCGTATATTGAAATTCTAATTTTCAGATCTATTTTGTTTCAACAATAACCTTTCTTTCTTTTTTTTGAGATTGCTTTTTAGGATTTATTTCTTGATTCACCGATTTTTTTCACTCGATATTTTTATATCGCCAGAAATATCTTTAACTTGCAAAATTGTCTTTATCTTGCATTTTATTAGAAGCGGAATCTCTATCTTACAATTAGTCAGTTTATTAATATAGATACGCGCGCGCGCCAGAAGTCAGTGTACTGATTTGTTGTCCCATTTCATTTATTTTAACATCCGCAGCTAACAATGAATCTCGAAGACAGCAGAGATATCGATAAAATCTATAACTCGTTAACGATCCAAGAATTGCAGAAGGCGTATGATGCGCAACGTCCTAAAAAGGGCAAGGTCGGTTAGAATTTCTTATTATATACGTATATATTTATTAAGCAAATTATATATTATTTACGTATCTATCTATTGTTATTTATATGTCTATCTAATATATATTATTTATAAGCTAAGATATTTTTTGGGCAAGCCAATGTCAACGTCATATTATTTATACATCTATATCACATTTACATTGCAGATAAACTGGCTTTATCGCATTCAAAAACTGTTTGCGCCAGAAGGAATTAAGATCAAACCATCCGAGAAGCTCATCGTTCAAGCGCACAAGTATCTTACTTCGCTGGTACCTTTACTGGAACGAACGCCCAGTCACACTATCGGTAAGATTTTCGGAATGTTTCATGGCGATCGTGAAACAATGCCGTAGTGAATTTTTGGACAAGGAAGTTTTATCGTCACGATAACGCAATTTGATTGCAGTAAACTACATGCAATGGAACATTATCAGAGATCTGTTACCTTACACCGAACGTACGGAAAAAATCGCCGTTCAACTTGCCGCAGAGTTCAAGAACGAGAAACCAGAATTTTTTAAGTATACTATTGTCATTGTTGCCATATTGTTGTTGTTCACGATCTTTACCCACACAGCACAAAACTCAACAGAAACGTTTCAAAGTTTCAGAAATGTTTCAGAAATGTTTCAGAAACGTTTCTGAAACTTTGAAACGTTTCTGTTGAATTTTGTGTTGTGTGGGTATTAACGAAAAAGCAACTTTTTCGTAATGAAGCATAACAGCTTGATAGATAAATAAACTAAAGAAGCAAGAATAATAAATTAATAATTATCGAAGATTCTGTATCATTGTGTATTTAAAAGTACGATAAGATAGTAATAGATAATACAATATATAGTCACCGATTTGTTCAATTGAACAGAGTAAATAAAGCTTAAAATTTTATTATTTTTAGACACACAATCATATTCGCTATAAATATTGCATTCTATCATTTGTCTATAATTAAAAACTGCTTTTAATTATGTCTCTGTTTCTATCTTTGTTCACCCATTCTTAACATTTGTTTACATCTCTTTATTAAAATTTTTTACTTTGAAGTTTTCAAGCTTATCTTCCTGAAATTTTTTGATCTATGCTGCTATTGTACATAATTTTTTCTTAGAGGAGCATAGATGTTAATTAAGTGAATTTTTTCAAGGTGGAAAAGCTGTTTGCAGCAGACTGCCAACTTACACACGGCTATCTCGGATGAGTTTGCCAAGAGACATGTGCAGCACGAAAATAAAGAAGACGTGAGTTGTATATTATTACAAATAAGAAATGATTGTAAATAAAAGTGATGGAGCTTGGTATAACTTTCGACGAATTAAATTATTCACTTTAGATCGGCAACATGATTACGGACATTGCAAATGTCGTTCGCGAGCAAATCAAAGCCTCCACTTGGATGGACGATCCCACGAAGAAGGTATCTCTCGAGAAATTAAAAAGCATGAGAAAGCAAGTCCTCACTCCCGATTGGTTTAGCAACGAAGCAATTGATAAATATTACGATGACGTAAGTATACTGATGGGATGATAATATTTTACAAGCGCGTAAGCAGCGAATAAAAAAAAATATTAGACATGTCTCATTCTCTTTTAGATAATTTTTCATAGAAAATTATTGTTACAAGTACTTTTAAAATGGTTGTTGTTATAAGTATTCGTTCTCTTTAACTATTTTCTTTCTCAATAATTCTATTGTAGAAATTTTAATTTAAATTTTATTATAGAAAAGCGTATATCTTTTTAACAATCGTGCGCGTCTGTTTCAGTTAACTATCACTTCGGAATATCTCGAGAGTGCAATAAATGTGTTTAAATTTGAATTCAGGAAAGTTTTACGCGAACTGCGAAAACCCGTCGACAAAACCAAGTAAGGCTTCCACAGTCCTTCCATGTAAAACAATTGCAACGAAACAATACACGAAACATTTAAGATCATAATTCTATTTTTTTATAGATGGCTCATGGAACCGACGATTGTAAACGCTTATTATAATCCATCTGGCAATGAAATCGGTAAATCTTAAGAACACTTGTATTTTTTTCCCTTTATAAAGTTTTGATAATCCGAATTGTATTATTAACTATCTAACTTGTTTTGCTTTTTTTAGTTATTACTGCTGCCATATCGCAAAATCCCGTGTATGATAAAAATCGTCCTGCGTAAGTATTTACGTACATGATGTAAATTAATGTGACCAAATTCAGAGATGGATAAGTTTATATAATTATATTATTGTTTTTAAGAATTAATAGATTTCACTAAAATAAGTTCTACATATTATATTACATTCTACATTTTTAAAAAGCGATTTTATTAATAATTTAATTGCAAATGTCATTTTTTTGTAATTTTTAATTTCTTACTTTATATAATTGTTTGGATTTCCCTTTTAATTTATATAATTTCTTATTAGATTCATGAATTACGGAGGGCTAGGAGTTGTCATTGGACACGAAATAAATCACGGCTTCGATAATACTGGTAAATTTTTGATTGACATGTGAAATGTCAATCAAATGAGCGTGTATAATACCGCGTATAATATCAATATACGTTTTGCAGGTCGTAAGTACGATAAAAACGGCAATGCCGTAGAATGGTGGACGCAAGAAACTATCAACAAATACGAGGAATTAGCACAATGCTTCGTCAATCAGTACAACAGTTATTTAGTACCAGGATTGGAAGACGAGAATATTTACGTAAGCAGTCGCGCATAACAAGGAAATTTTAATTTGCTGAACGTCTTAGGGATATAATTAAATATATTGCAAGTTTACCGGAAGTAAACAACGATCGCGTTCAGCACAGATCGATTTCATCTAAATTAAATCTGCGCCTTGATTTTTATAACTATTTTCAACGTCTTTTAATATTTTGTAAATCATTAAATGCTTTTTCGAAGCTCTTTGAATTTTGCGTTACCTAAGATCTTCTTTGTTCTTGGTCATACTAATTTTTCTCTAAACGCCGAAATTTCGTAGGTGAATGGACGATTGTCGCTTGGAGAAAACATCGGCGATTCCGGTGGCCTCGTAGCTGCATATCATGCGTACAAGAACAGAAAAGCGAGACTGAGCGAGCCCGAGCTGCGTTTGCAGGGATTGGAGGAGTACAGCGATGATCAGGTCTTCTTTATGGGTTTCGCGCAGGTAAGTTCGTAACATGTAAATATTGCGTTAAAAAAAATATCGTTTGACGATAGAAATTGAACATTGGAATTATCACCAACAATCTAATTCTTTCAGGCGTTCTGTCAAAATGCCACGCCACAGCAAATACGATTGCTGCAGCTGGACGAGCATCCTATGCCGGAAACGAGAATACGGGGCAGTTATTCGAATTTCCCTGAATTCTCCAAGGCTTACAATTGCCCGGCGGGAAAGGGAATGAACCCGGACAAGAGATGTACTCTGTGGTAACAGGACAGTGGACGACGAATCGATCAGATATGTGGAATGTGTATAATTATGCAATTTTATACTTTCACTTTTCGACAGTAAATGATCTATTTTATAACATATTGTAAAATGTAATGTAAATATATGGTATATGAGTAGCATATATATTAATGTATTGTTGATATAAAGTTCGAATGTAAGAATTTTATTTCAAACCTGAAACTGTGTAGTTTAATTTAAAAAAATTCAATTTTAATAAATGTTGATGATAGAAAGGCTCTCGGATATAAAATCAAGATAATATAAAAAAAGCCAACGCCGTTGTTGGGGCGAAATAACTTATTACAATTACAAATATACAAATAACGTACTTCATAATTACGTACTTCATAATTGTAATTGTAATTTAATAAATAAGTTATTCCGCCCTAACAACGGCGTTGGTTCACATTTGCTTTTTTTATATTATCTTGATTCAATTTTAATGTTGCATTTAATTAAAACAATATTTTCGGTAAAAAAATTTAAGCGGTCTATATATGAAGGTAATAGTTTAGTTAAAGATTTTTTCTTCTAGCGATCACATTGCTACGATAATATATTGATACTATATTATATAAATAATAAATAATAAATATTTATATTTACAAGTAATATCACAGTAAATACCAATTTTAAATAAAAATTAAGGTAGAAAGATTAAATATCTCTTCAGTTTGTCTTTATTTCTTTTATTCATATCATATAACATAAAACAAATTATTTTTGCAAATATTTTTTATATATCAATAATTATTGATTGTTATATATCGCGCGATTATTTTAGAAAAATAAGATATAATTTAAAAAATTTTAAAAACATTAACTAATTAGGATTTAATTACAACAAAGATTCAACTAAAACTATTTTATTTTTTCATGTTACGTATTAAATAGTTCCAAGGTATTATACAATATTGCGATTAAAAAATTAAATATAACTTAAGATTAAGCTATATTAATGTTAATCA
>NJRL01000493.1:159736-170138 GCA_003063815.1 Aphaenogaster rudis
TTGACGATAGAAATTGAACATTGGAATTATCACCAACGATCTAATTCTTTCAGGCGTTCTGTCAAAATGCCACGCCACAGCAAATACGATTGCTGCAGCTGAACGAGCATCCTATGCCGGAAACGAGAATACGGGACAGTTATTCGAATTTCCCTGAATTCTCCAAGAAGGCTTACAATTGCCCGGCGGGAAAGGGAATGAACCCGGACAAGAGATGTACTCTGTGGTAACAGGACAGTGGACGACAAATCAATCAGATATGTGGAATGTGTATAATTATGCAATTTTATACTTTCACTTTTCGACAGTGAATGATCTATTTTATAACATATTGTAAAATATAATGTAAATATATGGTATATGAGTAGCATATATATTAATGTATTGTTGATATAAAGTTTGAATGTAAGAATTTTATTTCAAACCTGAAACTGTGTAGTTTAATTTAAAAAAATTCAATTTTAATAAATGTTGATAATAGAAAGGCTCTCGGATATAAAATCAAGATAATAATATTAAAAAATCCAATGTGAGCCAACCCCGTTGTTGGGGCGAAATAACTTATTTATGAAATTACAATTAAAAATATACAAATAACGCGTAATTATGAAGCACGTCATTTGTATATTTGTAATTGTAATTTCATAAATAAGTTATTTCGCCCCAACAACGGCGTTGGTTCACATTGGCTTTTTTTATATTATCTTGATTCAATTTTAATGTTGCATCTAATTGAAACAATATTCATAAACAATATTAGTAAAAAAATTTAAGCGGTCTATGTAAGGAGGTAATAGTTTAGTTAAAGATTTTTCCTTCTAGCGATCACATTGCTACGATAATATTGATACTATATTAAATAATAAATATTTATATTTACAAATAATATCACAGTAAATACCAATTTTAAATAAAAATTAAAGTAGGAGGATTAAATATCTCTTCAGTTTGTCTTTATTTGTTTTGTTGTGCCCGTGGAGGGCACTTTAAGGGAATATCTGCCTGAAGTGTTAGAACCCACACAACACGCCCGAATTGGAGGATAAGATGTGAATGCACAGTTTAAATAGACACACTTTGTACTATTTTACTCTTATGTGTACTTTAATATTTCCTTACAGTTTAGTTAGTGTAACGCGATACGTGCTTGTGCGCGATAGTAGAAAGGAGAAGCCCGCGAGGCTTCCATCGTCTCTTATTTATATGATTATCTTCTTTTGTTTTGTGATGTTTGTTGATTTTAGCGAGGTGCCGCAGCACTGGCACCGCGCGATCGCAGACTCAGGATTCCGTGAATCCTGACAGTCGATATTAATTCATTTTGGTTCGCTCTCTAGGTCGGAGTCACTTCGGTGTTGTAACGTTTGTCGGATTAATGTAAATTGTTATAATAAATAAAAAATAAGTAGATAGCGGTCAGTGTTGTAACCTCGGGCTACAACACTTTTATTTATATCATATAACATAAAACAAATTACCAGAAATTTTAATTTTCCTAAATCGCCAGTAAATAATTAACATATAATATATATGTAGATTGTAAGACGACTTGATAGGCCATAGATGGTATTCTATTTATTACTACGTATCAACCATACGGATTGTGGTCCTCTACGAGTATTAAATTTTAATAATAACAATGCCAACGTATCTATTAGATTCTCCCCCCTCCCCCAACACCCTCCCATCACGAAAACTGTTAAAAAATTTGTTGCGAAAAATATTACCTCAGCCAGGATTTAAACATGGACCTCCCTATACTCCGTGCAGGCTTATCGATATGAGATATAATTTAAAACATTTTAAAAACATTAACTAATTAGAAGATTTAATTACAACAAAAATTCAACTAAAACTATTTTATTTTTTCATGTTATGTATTAAATAGTTACAAGGTATTACAATATTGCGATTAAAAAATTAAATATAACTTAAGATTAAGCTATATTAATGTTAATCAGTGCAATATATGTAAGAATTTTATGCAAGAAGATAATTTCTTTTATTTAATATATTTTTATATTGTTTCATTATATATAAAGATCTCGTTTTTCAAGTCTGACCTTTAAAGGCTCAACAGTAGATAACATTACGTCTGTCTTTAATTTTATCTTATCTATCCCAATGCTTTTATCTGTTTTGAATACGAATTTTCGTATTAAAGTAGCTAAAATGACTTTTAAAGAAATCATCGCGTACTTTATACCTGCAAATTTTAGTTACATGTAAATCAATTTTATCACAATACATTGTAATTTATTCATGTCTACCTATACAATTCCTTGGTCCGTCACTAAAAGGTATGTGATAACACGAATGACAATCTTTTATTCTTTCTGGAAGAAATCTATCTGGATCAAATTTCAACGGGTTCGGCCAGTATTCTTCATTTCGGTACATTCGTATAAAAAATATAATAACATCAGTGTCTTTTGGTAAAATAGATTCACCTAAAACGCATCTTTTTGTATTTAAACACTGTTACCATAGAAGCATAATAATAATAAATAATTTGCTTAACATTTGCATTAAATTTTATCATTTAGGCAGATTTTATTGTACAAATATATATAGTCGGCAAAACAAAATTATTTAATAAAAATTAAAATAGTTTTTTAAGAGTATTCTTGATTAAATCTTGAAACTAAATGCCATCGCTCCAAAAAATTTTAATACTTTGATATTAAATATTTTTCTAACTAAAACACATAACTACATTTTTTATTAACTTAAAATTCAATGAATTCGAAATTGAGTTTCAGGGGAATATAGATAATTAAAAAAATGAAAAAATTTTTATTAATATTCACTTATAAAAATAAACACACCTATCTTCATGTCTTCAGTTAACTGTCGGCCAATTATTGGAACAGCAGGAAAAAGTCTCATCGTTTCCTTAATAACTCGATCTAAATAATGCATATGCTGTAAATCGTCGTATTTAACTGGTGCAGACATTGGAGTTTCCGTACCATAAATTTCTGACAATTCTTTATATACTTTTTCCTTTAAATTAAATTAAAGTAAATAAAATACTTTCTTATATATATTAATATAATACAATGTGATATATAAAATAATACATTATATAGATTTAATAATTAAATTTGCAAATCAATATTATTCTGGGAATAATATTGAAGCGTTAATAATGATAAACATTAATGCTCATATTTGCACAATTTTTAAAAAATTTTAATCTAATTAAAATTTTGTATACGTATTGACATATACTAAAAAATCTATAATAAGTTTTATATATGATTATATATATTCTCGGTCTACTTATTAATAAATAAATATTAAATAGTAATAAATATTAAATATATATTAATAAATATATATTAAAAATAAACTTATTAATATTATAAATTTAGATATTTTGGAAACTGTTTATATGAATAAAACACCCAAATTATATTTGCAATAAAACTAATAGGGATAGTTTGATCAAAAAAATGTTGAAAATTATCACGATACAAATAATATAACATATAAAAGAAAATATTTATTTCTTTGATTATTTTTAAAGTAATCGTTTGCTTTTTAAATTACGTCATTTACAACATTTCGTTGATTTAACTAGTAAATTCGATTATTTTAAAATAAATATATAGATACATACTTGTATTTCTGGAAAATTTGCTAACATAAAGACAACAAAATTTATCGTAACACTAATTTTATCACTGGCCTGGTAAGAAAAAATATTATTTTATTTTATTATCTATTTAGAAATATATCTGTACACAGAGTTAACATACCATTATAACCGTAATTACGTCGTTGCGAATCGTTTCTTGTGTAAAATCTCTTTTACAAAATATTTTCATGAAAATGTTAAAAAACTTTTTATCTATATTAAATAAAGAAGATTGAAAATAATTAATTATCTTCTCAATCTTGTGATGGTGAATAACTTATATATTTCCCATATTGTTATTTTATTTTATTGCTTTGCAATATCATATAAAATATAAGCTTCGTATAAAATGCGGATATACTTACAAGTTGTCTGCAGTTTATTTAATTCAGGCAGCTGCTGCTGTATTTCCTGTACGAAAACATACAATGTAAAAAGCATTAAAAAATATATATTATATATATATTAAAAATAAAATATATACCTCAGTAATAAGAGACTCCATCAACTTTAAAATCTTTCGTTGTTCACGTCCCAAAGCAGTGAGATTAAATATAACATTATAAAACAAAAAATCGTTTAACCATACAGAATACATCCTGTATTTCAAAATTTCTTTTAATCTGAAACATATTTCTTTTAGAATTAAATTCTATATAAAATGTGTATGTATGTGTGAGTAGGATAAAGATACTTAACTAATCGTAATTATTAAGTTTTACGAGTGTAATTAAGGAATAGTTTGTTGTTCTTTTATTTAAATTGTAATATATTTATTTTTACAAAAAGTAGAATTTAATTTCAGACAATTTGCAAATTTATTAAAAAAATGTTTATGTTATTTGAAAATATGATTTCCTCCAAAATGTAAAAATCTTATTTAAGTAGAATTATCCTTACGACATTATCTTTATGCTCTCTAAATCTGAATCAGTGCAAAGTATGCCACAGTGAATAGTCACTGATCTGGCATACTTTGCACTGATTCAGGTTTAGAGAGTGTGCATCAGTTGCAAAAATTTAGAATTAAGAAACTATGTACCTCACAACTGCTTTAAAAAATTGATCCTTTTTATCTGATTCCATTTTGATGCTCTTCATAGCGCCTTTATTATATATAAAAAAATTTTTACTTAAAATATTAATATGTATCTGCTTAATTATTTAGTCATTTGTCACATATTAATCAAATGAGCGTTTCGATCAAGTACGAGAATATAATTGCATGTTCTTACCACATGCAACGCTCTCAGCACATCTTGTCATATGATCAAGGAAGTTAATCTCGTTTCCATTTAGTATAATTTTTTCTAATTCGTTTGTAAATATTAAAGATTGCTCAACCAATATATCAAAGAATTCTCGCAACACGGTCGGACTATCTTTTGACGTAATCATTTTTCGATTTCGTTTCCATATAGATGCTGAATATTATAGAGATAGTAAGAAAAAAACTTATAAAACATATTGTATAATATTAAAAGAACATTAATATGTGAGTAGAGATTAAATCTAAAGAACTCTTAAAATTTAACAAAAATAAAACTGGGCAACTGAGAGTGAACAGCGCGGTAATTAGTGCGCGATGATTATGATAATAATTGAGTAAAAAATATATTTACTTCATTAATACATGTGTATGTTATACAATACGAAAATTTCAGTTTCGTTTCGAGCCATCTTCAGCGACGTGAGTTAAGATGGGTTTAAAGTGGGTTTGGGATGAGCTTAACGTAACGGAACGTAACGGAACGCAACGGAACGCAAGCTTGATGTCGCGTTAAGTTCTAACAATTCGTTACGTAAAGTCGATCGTAATAGTCGCATTCCGTCGCGTTCCGTTACGTTCCGTTACGTTAAGCTCATCCTAAACCCACCTTTAGGATGAGCTTAACGTAACGGAACGTAACGGAACGTAACAGAACGCAAGCTTGATGTCGCGTTAAAGGTGGGTTTAGGATGAGCTTAACGTAACGGAACGTAACGGAACGCAACGCAACGCAAGCTTGATGTCGCGTTAAGTTCTAAACAATTCGTTACGTAAAGTCGATCGTAATAGCCGCATTCCGTCACGTTCCGTTACGTTCCGTTACGTTAAGCTCATCCTAAACCCACCTTAAGTTCTAACAATTCGTTACGTAAAGTCAATCGTAATAGACGCATTCCGTCGCGTTCCGTTACGTTCCGTTACGTTAAGCTCATCCTAAACCCATCTTTAAGGTATAGATACGATTTTCATAATTTTCCTCTAGCTCCTGTTGTCCTTTATTTTTCAAAATTGCTGACATTGAGTTTAGTTACTTAACGACACTTATTAATTTTAACAAATTGACTTGTACAGTTCTTATTCTTTATTTCGTTTTTTTAATTTGACAATGACCAACGAATTTCAATCTGTGATCTTGGTCCTTTTGTTGTGTATCGGGTTTCACTTACAATTAGTCCATAAACTAGTAGAGTGTATACTTCCTAATTGTTGCAAATTAGAAGATCCTCTTCCGATGCACATCAGGAGCTAGAGGAAAATTATGAAAATCGTATTTATACCTTAACTCATGTCGCTGAAGATGGCTCAAAACGAGCCTGAAACGTTCGTATTGTATAACATACACATGTAATAATGAAGTAAATATATTCTTTACTCAATTATCATAATCATTGCGCACTAATTACCGCGCTGTTCACTCTCAGTTGTCTAGTTTTATTTTTATTAATATATGAAGTTGCTTCAAAAGATTTAGCATTATTGCCAAATGCAATACTAAAGTTTTATACAAGTTACTTAAAGCATAAGTAAAATGCGTATGGAAGTAAACGCATCATAATGCAACATAAAGCTAATAAATAAACGACAATTAAAAAATGGTAGCTTATATGTACTTTTTTATGTAAACCCAGTAAGCAAAAAATCATTGCTACAATGTCATTATAACGATATTCACTACGTGCAACGTTTACAAGTATATAATTTTTAACGTTGTATAGAACATGTAATACTAAAAAAATATTTGCAGTAATGTTTTTAAAACATTTCAACAATGTTTGAAAAATCATGTTATCAATTAATCTTTTTGAAATATTTATACAATATTATTTACAAACGTTCAAAATATGCACATAAAATCAACATTTCTAAATGCTACTTTAATGTTTCTTGTTTACTGGGAATTGAGTAGTTGTAAGAGAGCAACTAATTTTAAATACTTTATCCTTCTAAATATACTTTACCAGGAGCTGTTAATAATCCCGTGCCAAATATTGGTTTTATAAATTTATAAAATATACTTTTCTCTAAACAATATTGGTTTTGTAAGATAGTCTGCAACATTATATATGTACTATTAATATTTTCATTGCATATTTGCGCGTGTGTGATTTTTTAATGTCAATCAATATACGTTTTACAAAATAAGTTCTCTTACAATTAGTTTAGATAGATTACATGTAAAAATGGAAATACATATATATTTCCATTATATACATAAGATTTGTATAAGTAGCTGTATAGGTAGCTTCAAGTAAATATTTTATTTTATATAATAAAATGTAAACGTTATTTACACATTTACCTTTACTTGATTTGGTTCATATACTATAACGATCGGCTTGTTGAGCATCGACATTTGGAATGGGGATGGATAATTCTTCGTCAGTATAATTAAAACATCCAATAAATCTAAAAAAATTTTATATTAAAAAAATATATTTTTGTAATATTATTTGTCCTCGTTAGAGAGATGGGATTAAATGACTTCTAAATACCTTCTAAATAATATCGTACATCTACTCATGATTTAAGTTTTTACAAAAATATTTACAAGAATATGCATTTACAAGAATATGAACGATTCCATTAAACTATTAAATAAAACAAAAAATAAACAAGTATTTTTTGTTCTTTCTATATTTTTAATCAAATTTTTATACTTTTTTACATTTATGTATCTTAATTATAATAGGTACATACAATACGAACCTCTTTAACTTGAATACCAAAGGAACAAATAATAATTAAAATTATAGAGAATCGACTGTATTTAGTTTATATAAATTTTTTAAAGACAGGAAGTAGTGGTAAAACAAATTACATAAAATATAGACTTAACAAGGACACTGTATTATCACATGCATTATTTTACATTATTAATGAATAATTTGTTTCAATTTTTATAATATTCATAATATTAGCAACAAAACTATTTTTTAAATAAAAAATAGAAAATAATGTGTTAACGGGCCAAATGAGAGCCAAGCGCGGTAATTGGTGCGCAATGAGTGTTAATGTGATTTTTCTCGTTAAAGAGTTCTTTATTGTACGTTTCGGTCCTAAGGTTTGGACCATCCTCAGCATGTGTTGCGTGTGCGATGGTTAAGAGCGTGCCGTATCTCGTCCGATTTATTGTAAGTGAAATTCCGTCGTATTCAGTTTCTAGTGAAACGACGCGTTTCACTATAAATAAATGCGTCGTGATAAATGCGTCGTTTCACTAGAAACTGAATACGACGGAATTTCACTTACAATAAATCGGACGAGATACGGCATGCTCTTAACCATCGCACACGCAACACATGCTGAGGATGGTCCAAACCTTAGGACCGAAACGTACAATAAAAAACTCTTTAACGAGAAAAATCACATTAAAACTCATTGCGCACCAATTACCGCGCTTGGCTCTCATTTGGCCCGTTAACACATTATTTACACTTAAGTATTAGAGCCTTAATTTATCATTTAAAAAATAGAATTTACAAAATTATTATTTTCATAGATAGAAACTACAAGGTTACATTACAATAATAAATGGTCTATAGAATTTAAAAAAAAAACAAAAGAATATATAATTTATTAATTTGGGAAGTTAATTACATATTACGTCTATTATTTATTCGTGCAATATGTTACATTACTATAGAATCTCTATTTAACAAAAACAGATTGATTCCCAAATAGCAAAAAGAATCCAAAAAGAATTCTTTTTAAATTCTTGAATTATGAAAAAAAATGAATTCTTTTTCCATTCCATTTCTGTTCTAAAAACACTTTTCAGAATTCAAAAAAAATTCATTTTTGTGTCATCAATTCTAAGCCCTTTTTTAGATACAAAAAGAATTCTTTTTATATTCTATAAGAATACTATTGGAAAGGAATTCTTTTTGAGTTCATTTCGAACAGATTACGCTAATTCATAAAGAATTTTAAAAAGTGAATTTTTTTTGAATTCATAACGATTACCTGTGCTATCTGGGTTCTTAGTTATCATACTGTGTATAAATTGTTGCAATTATAAAGAAATAAATATTTTATAAAATATAAAATATTTGTATTTTATTGTCTTATATTTTGGCGTAATTTAGTATATGATATATGACATATTTCTTAAGATATTTAATTCACGATTATCTTCCATTTTAATATTTATAAATAAAATAATAGGAATATATATATAATTTATTGCTAATTTTATTACTAATAGTTTAACCATAGTCTATTCTCATATTATTTATTAACTGCTTGAATTTTTGCAATTTGATACATACACATGAAAAGCATTCATAATTATAAGTAATATTTCAATGAAATGTCTAGGTATTGAATTGACTGAAATTTATAGATACATATTGATCTTATCTTTAGTTATTATATTGAACTAACAATATTTTATTATAAACCTTGATGCTTTGAAAATTTCTTATGCTAATTTAAGAAATTTTTGTTCTTTATAAATAAAGCATATTACTATTTGCTATTACCATCAGGAGTTCCATGAAGGAAGTTTTTCGTAAGAGAAGGAAGATTTCTTGGCCCGAGCAGAATGATTTCTTTTCTAACAAAGAATATTCGGCGGCAATAATTCCAAACAAAATAACTTATACCACCACATGCCAAAGTAATTAATACAGCACTTATAAATGTCATAATACTGAACAATAATGACAACAAAATAGTAAGACAATTCTACATTAACGTTACTGTCCGAATGCCGCTATTATTGACTCATTGGCGCTTTTAAGGCGCGTTCAAGGAGCACGCTGTCAGCGCTACTCAGCGCTATTGCGTCATTCTATCTTTATCGTTCATTAAATGTAAAACAAGGATAGAATGACACAATAGCGCTGATCGCGCGCTCCCCGAACGCGCCTTTAGTACGTCTTTCCCACTCAAACAACACTAATACTTATGCAGTAGTTAGTATATTTTCGTTGTTGATTACAAAATGATGTGATTACGAAAAGTACTTGATATGCGTTGAATCATATTTATTAATCCTTAAAACAATAATAATTATAAAAATTTCGTAGTGCACATAGTGCGTTATAAAAATGGTGCAAACCGAATATTACTGGACCTGATAATTAAGATTCGAGCAACCGCTTGATTAATTGATAATTGAATTTTATTGACATAATATGAAAAAATTATAAGAAAAATTCTTGATTTATTAAAATTATATAATTTTATTGCTTTCAGAATGCAAACTATTTTTTCGGCGTTCTAAGTAAATAATAAATTAAAGTAATAAATTGAATTAAAATATTGATTAAATATTTTTTTGATTAGCCCTACAAGGTGTACCCATCAAATTAATTAAATTTAATGTGATACGATAGTTTATATTTATATACAGGGTGGTCCTCGTAACGGTCGCCACGATTTTTAAGGCACTTACAATAATCTGACAAAAAAAGTCATAAACAAAAATTTATCAGTTTCTAACCGGCAACAAATTGCAATAATAAAAATTGACTAAACATTTTTTT
>NJRL01000494.1:57396-77526 GCA_003063815.1 Aphaenogaster rudis
GCAGCTTCATATGTTAATATTTTCTAACTTTGCAAATAGTTTTTTATTGTTAATATATAGTGTAAATAGCTCATAAAAGGATTTCGTATTAAATTCATTCCTATGTCTATATATTAGCAAGTCAAAGTTTACCGAGTCTTCGTACATGTAAACCTTTCTACTCCCCTTCAATAATTTTACAATAAATTGTGTTCTTAAATAGGATTTCTCTTAAACAGAATCAGTACGTTATCACTAAAAAGCAGTGAAAAATATAGCAGTAGTTATAAGTATAACACTGCATTTAGCAAAATCTTATTTAAAGGAATCAATTAGTAGTAGACTGTTTTCATGGACGTCCACGGGGGGGGGGGGCAAGAGGGGCATTTGCCCTCTCTGGAATCAGCAAAAAATCAAGCATTTGCTCTCTCTTTGAATAAAGGAAGAACAAAGTTGTGCTAATCTTGCCGATGTCTGCTCTAATCTATAGGATTAGATGTATAATTTTCAACAAAAGATGTGTAAATTTCAAATTATAAGTATTCTAATTCTGGAAGTAACATTTTGAATCATGTCCCTCCTGGAAAAAATCCTACGCTCTCTTAATTGTTTTAATCAATAATACTAGATTAGTGTAAACAGTGGCTGTAAACAGTAAATTTAGGAACACAGAAATGTAATATATAATACCCAGATTTTGAATTCGAATACTATTTGCAAAGATTTTATTCCATAAACATCAAAATCTGTCCAAACAAAAAACAACAGTCCACAGTATAGATATAGCTTGAAAAGCTACATCTTGAAAATATATATTTGGCTGATTTTAAGATTTTGCTGATTAAAGATTTTAGTGAAATTTTACTTCCACAAGCCATAATCAGCGAGATATAAAGCGGTGTTTACAATGAGATTTTAAGTCGTAAGATTTAACATATCGACCAATCGCAATTAAAATTGCGGTCTTACTTTTAGAATACTCGACTGTGATTGGTCGATATGTTAAGTCTTACGACTTAAAATCTCATTGTAGACACCGCTTAAAACGGAAGAGCAAGTTGTGAGCGTTTACGCTGAAGACAAGTGAAATACTCATCTATTCTCAGTAAAATCCTGTGTTAGTCTGTTTTAGTCAGTATCAGTGTCCGAGAAATCAATATCAAACTCGCCGATACGGGCGGAAAGATCGCCGCCGGAAGTTTTTCCACGGACGCGCGTCAGAAGCGCGGAAAATCGAGGGTGAGGAGGTCCCGCGGTAGCACGGCGGCAGGCCGGAGGAAAGGAGGGAGAGGAAAGAGCGGGACGGACGCGACGCTCCCGGATGGCGCTTAGCCAGCGACGCTCCCAGCAGTGTCTGCCTTAATATCCGCCACTAACATTATTTCATAAAAGTATTACTATAAATCCAAACTCGCGTTATTTAAGCACCGTGCCTCCGCGCGAGCGAGTAGGAGGGAGAGAGGGGACCGGCCGTCCTACTCGCTCGCGGGGATCTCACCAGAAACCACCTCCGCCGTTCCCCCTAGCCGCCCCGTCCCTTCGCGGAGTTCGCCTTACATTATACCGGGCGAAGGAGCGCGGCAGGCAAGTTTTGCCACCCTCTTTTCCCTCCGCCACATTAGAGATATATTATGCAGATAGTGAAGGCGCCGCCGTCGGCCGAGGCGAAGCGATCCCGAAGAAGGGGGCAGTGCGGGGGGCTGCGGAAATTTAAAACTTTATTTACCCTACGCGCCGAACGACTTTTCGCCACCCTCGGTCCCCTTCCTCCACGGTGTCCACCCACCGGATGTATGCACAGGATCCGCACTCGTTACTTGGTGCTTATTTATTTATTCGTACGCGAATGGGATAGCCGGCGCGAAAAACGTTGGGAAGATGGCAGAAACCATCCTCGTGAACTTCCTCCGTCATAGCGAGACGATCGAAGGCGAGATCTCTATTGGTAATGCGCGTATTATTTATATTCGCATAAATATTAAAGATAATACAGTACTTAGCTGTGTGTTTATGCGAAAGATAGACATCGTTCGGAACAAAGCGGTGTAAGAGACTTTTAAAACTGACTTTACGTTGCGTATATTATTTCGATTATCGCCAGCGGAATCGCATCTGCTCATATTTCACGTTTATTTTACCCCACGTTCATTAAACGCGAAATTCTAGCCTGAGATTAATTAACCCAGAATGTCGGTGTGAGTCAGTCCTACCGTTGGAAAGTGAAATGGATTTCAATCCGTGTCCATTCAATACTATCACAAATAATTATTATAGAACGGATTTGCACATAAAACTGGTTTTAATAACAAAAATTTGATTTGTTAAATCAAAAGGTTGATATGATAATAATAATAATGACAGTAACGATGATAAATTTTTTATTCGGAGTTGTCAATTTTTCGTACTGAATCAATATGCAGTAAACATTATATGTTTCGTAAACTTGTTCAAGTGCCGTCTTCCTTGACTAGAAACAATATGCATTTTTAATTTGCATTTATCGCGTATTAGACGCTGCGCCATTGTTATTTTTACGATTTTTCGCACTTTCGAACCAGTTATATCAATTCTTCCCCTTATACCTTCGCGCGTACCGCCAGATTCGATTTAGGAGAACCTAAAGTCGGGAATTCGGCGAATTCGGTAAAAATCCGAGAAAACCGTTTCCGGTTCCGGCTCTTTGAACTTACTCGTTCGGGACCGGTACTTACACCCTTCGTCGAAGGCGACACTTCGCCGTGATTGCGTGCGACGGAGGGTAAAAAAAGAGAGAAAGAAAAAGAGAGAGAGAGAGAGAAAAAAAGGAAAACTCGGCCGCCCCCTTTTAAACTCCCGGCCGCCCCCGGAGAGAAGGCGGCTGGGAATGAACGCGGAGGCGACGAGAACGGCGGAGAGAACGAAGGCGTAAACCGACGGTCGGCTGATTAGTCGCGAGACTTCGCCCGTTTTCACGATTTTCTCGACTCGATTCCGACGATTCCGACTCGCGCCGCCGATTCACGGAAGATCTTTCGGCGTCGATGAAGAAGGAGCAACGGGGGGCGAGTTTTTCTCCATCTCTGGCAACGCTCATTCCGCGATTCTTTCTCTCTTAAGCAAAAGACAAAAAAAGATTCGAGACCGACAAAGTAAAAATAAAAAACGGCGTGAAACAAGAAGGAAAAATCTCAAGACGATCGGTTTAAACCGAAATTGATGTAAATCAATTTAATTGTGAAATCGGTATAATTTCATTCAACTTTTTTGATATTGCAGATATACAGAATTGAATAAATTTTATTTAAAGGATAACTAATCACAAATTGAAGTTAAGTAGAATAATATTGAAATCTTTAAGTAAATAGATAATATAAAAATGTTTTGATAATGAAATTATCCAATTATAAAAAATCGAATAATTTGTAATGACTAATATTTGTATGCAATATTTCTATGTAAAAGTTTCTAAGTAATATTCTTCTAAAATCGAAGTGTCTAAACATTTACCTAATATAAATTATTTAATGATTCCCTTATAGAGAAGTTTGGAGGATTATATCAATTACACGGAAAGAACGGTTTTGCTGAAATATAAAAAAATTTGGCCAGATAAAGATCTGAAAAAATAATTTTGTTGGATCATCAAAATAATTATGTGGGACACTCCAACATAATGATAATGCTGCAAAAAGTTTTGATATTCTAGCAACTATTTTAGGCGTCCTACATAATTATTTTGATGATCCAACAAAATTATTTTTCAGATCTGTATCTGGCCAAATTTTTTCATATTTCAGTAAAACCATTCTTTCCGTGTATATATATATATATTTTTAATAATAAAGTATATTATCTTGTTGAAATAATGTCAATAGTGCTCTGTCTATATAATAATAAAAATTTTCGACAATTTAATCGTAAAAAATAGAAAGGCGATAATTAGCGTAATATACATTTTTTTCATCCATATAGGATCAAAAATTAAATTTACCAAGACTACCCAATTTTTCTATTCTATTTTGAACCCAAAGAACAACATTTAATACGAGCTTTCAGAATTATTTAAGACAAAATATTTTGCGTATAAAGTGTTATTTTCTTTCGGCGATAAGGTATTCTTTAAAAATGCACAATTTCAGGCGCTGCACAATTTCAGGCGCTGCCGGTCGACGCTCATTAATTTTTCGCGCTCGTCCTAAGCTCATCTCGCACACGCGTTAAGACTCGTTAGGACCTTGAGCGCCCAACGAGGCGAACTCGCGCGAACGGGAATCGCTCGCTCGCGCGAGCAACCCCATAAATATTGTAGCGACGCGAGCCGCAGGGGAGTTTTCTGACTCGTTGGCGCTAATGCGGAGCCGCACCCGCCTGCCTCTGAAGCGCGCACTGAAGGTCTGCCCTTTGCCCATTTTTGAAAACCCCACGAAACCGGGGCTAAATATAAGTTTTACGCGGTCCCCTCCGTAAATGACATTGACAATTTTGCTAACGAACAAAATTTTGACCTTAATAGTGTCTTCATCATCCGAATATCTACGACGTGTAACAATATGTAATGTATATAAATATAACACAAATATAAATTATTATATATAATTTTTATACATTGTCAATTAAGGATATCTACTATGTGTTACACGAATGGGAGATGCATATACGATAATAAAAGAATTAGAACTAGGGTAAAGATCCACTAATTCTGAATCACTCTTAGAATACAAAATATTTTCGTCTAAAAAGATACCAAACGAACAATAAAAAATTTAAAAGTTATGAATAATCATAAAGAATACTTTACAGGTGATTTTATTCTATTTCGTTATTGTTTCATATTTTTTAATTTTAATTAAATAAAATAACATAAATGATCCACAATTAGACCCTTATAACATGGTTATTACACAGACATCCGCGAACATTTAATTTCAACTGAGCAAAATTTTATCTATGAAATCTAATGCTATTCACTACATCCTGTAAAATTGCCTTAAGACAATCCTTATAAGTGTTCACTTTGAGTGAATTTTTGAAGAAATACCTTAATTAACATCTCACGTTTTATTATCCGATGATATAAATAAAATGTATAGTATTGCTGCGCTAGTAAACAAGAAACAATTGATAATTGACAAAGCTAAAACAAATACTTATACACCATCTGAAAAATATAATTATTTAAATATGATAAATGGAACTACATGTCTGATCCACATTTGATTCCCTTACCCTACAACAATCTAAAATGGATTTGCATATTCCTCTGATGTTTTATAAAATTTATGTGAGATTAGATTTTTTTACGGTATTATAATTGAGAATTTGCAATTGACGCTATTATAATCGAACTATACACGGAGAAAAATTTTATATTAAAAATTACTATGTATGGCAGTAGCCGTGGACCATTGCTGGAATTATAAAAATTTTTACTATGTTATTATATTAATAATTATTAAACTCTTTTGTGAAAATATAGTAAAAATTTTTATAACTCGAGCATGGTTCACGGCTACTGCCATACATAGTAATTTTTAATATAAAATTTTCTGCGTGTACCATTCACAAAATTCAATTAGTGACGCGATCAGATTTTAGGAGTCTACATCGAAATTAGTCTTGCATTGCGCATATTTGGGACGTTTGCGGAAAAACGTTAATCAGACTGATCGATAATTACTTGTAGCAGGTCGATACAGAATGTAACTTTTTTTCCGGCTGCTCGCGTCGTGTCCCGTTGCATCGGATTGCACCGCACTCGAGGGCGAGACAAAGTGCACGAGCGAATATATCTCGAATCGTCGGCGAAGCGAATCGGCTTAAGTGAAAATCGCTCGTCGGTTTGCAAACCCGTAAATATTGTAGTGGCGAAGCCGCGGGTGGCCGAACCGGGGAGGAAGGAAGGAGGAAAAAAAGTAACGAAAGAGAGAAAGAGAAACGGCGCGGGAGAATGCGATGGGTGGCAGGAAGGGGACGTGAGTGGGGCGAAGTTTTTTTTTCCGACTGACTGTCGTCTCGGTGCGGCGGCGTTAACACGTGCCTTCTTGCCCCCCTGAAGTGGTCCGTGCGATATGGCGGAAGAATCGATTGCACACGAAGAGAGACCCGGAGAAGAAACGCTTAAACCTCTCCTCCAGTCACCTCGTCCGGTTCTGAGCAAAGCTTTCTCTCTCTTTCTGTCTCTCTTTTTCTCTTTCTTTCTTTCCTTCTTTCAGTTAGCTCGCTCGCTCTTTTCGCTCGCTCTCTCTTCCGGAAGTAAATCGTGCCGTTATTAGTCCCGCATTTTTTTGCCAACTGACCATTGCGTAATGGTCAACAAAGCGTGCATCGGTTTCAAATACTTCATAGTAGCATTTTCTTCCGGATTCGACAGCGCCGCCAGTAATTGCTTGCTTTGGGGAGATTATCGAGGTATAACGAGAAAATGGGGATGCTAATATAACAAATTAAATAGAATATCGATATATTCTCTCTCTTTCTTCTTACTTTAAGTATATATTAACAGTGGCGTAGCCAGGGGGGGATTAGGGGGATAAATCCCCCCCCCAAATTTTGGAACCAAATATGAAAATATGAAAATGAAAGGTTAAAAGCCGAGAGAGAAATGAAATGGTAAATGCTTTAAGGTCTAAAGAAAATATCCTGAACGAATATTGTTATCTTATTTAATTAAAACAGTAATGAGTTGTTCTGTGATTTTAATTTTTTTAAAATCCCCCTCCCAAAATAAAATCCTGGCTACGCTCCTGTATATTGATATTCGACATTAGATATGCTATTTAAAAATACTGTATACAAAATGCAGTTTTTGCAATAATATACATTATTAAAATCAATACAACTGAAAAAAATATAAATTATAAAGATCTTTATTTTTAGTATTTTGATTGTGATATCTTCTTTTTTTTATGCTATTTAGATAATATTAAAGTATCGTAAATATTAATCTTACGCTAATAGTATGTGATAAATAATTGAACATTTGAGCAAATATATTAATGAAATTAAGATAAATTTATACTTCATACAAATGCTATGTATATAATGAGATTAAGATAAATGTCTACTTCGCAAAGAAAGCATACTGCGGATTAAGATTATTCGATCGAGTGATTTTTTTCTGGCAATCGGAGGAGGACTTCGGTAAATCCAAGCAGCGAGGTTGCTCGGTCAGAAGAGCAAATATACGAGAATGGCGGAAAGGAATGGACAACATTCAGAGCGTGCTCGCCACGACCTTTCCACCAAAAGATATTTCAGGATGAATAGATCGCTTCCGATCAACTTCGATGTATGCATATACAGGCGGTATCAAAAGTCACGGACTCCCATCGTTTAGAGAGAACTAAATGTTCCTGTAACAAAAATGAAATAAAATTTTTATTACATTCACGTCTTACTAATTTTTCATGTAAAATACAAACAAATCTTACAAATCTTACATTAAATCTTACATTAAATTATTGTTGAGTATTTATATCTAAAATTTAATTGAGGGAAAGAGAGACAAAGACAGATGTAACAAAAGTTAATTATCAACATCAAGTCTTACTGTATAAATTCGATTACTAAATTCGATATACTAAATATCTGACACATTTTCCCTCTTAAAGAAATTTGTAATTATTAATATTGAAGCAATGATCATTTCTTTTTATTCATTTATTTTATATTATATAATTTATGTAAAATATATATAAGAAAAAATACATAGTTCCCCTGACTCACGCTGTATATATGCAAAGAATTCTCCTATACTCTTCTTTATTCTTTTTTTCTCGGACACCGTCATGACTGCGTTTGAGATGCGATAAAATCGGGAGATTTCAAGAATTGTTGATTCGGAGATTTTCAAATTGTTATAAGTGTATTATGATTGTAAAATTGATAATATTATTTATTCAAAATTAATTGCAGTTAATTTTTTTTTGTTAGGAACTCAAATTTAATTCATATTTATGAAAATCTGTAAATTTTTAATTACTTAATTTAAAAATCATTTACATCTTAATATTTATACTATTGAAACAATTTAATTTAATTTTGTCAAATCCTAAATGAAGGAAATGAAGAAGTGTAAAGTTGTAAATAATTTCATAATTTGTATTTTTACTCGTTATTTATACCTATTTCTGTACCTGATTTCTTTTGAATTTGGCTTGCGATGAATTGAGATAAGGCTAATTCATGATTTTCTCTAATTTTACGATTTCTTTCTCGAAAGAATGGTTATATTGTGACTGGAAACTGCGAACATAACTCCGGCCACGCGTTCGCGCGTTTTTGGTCCCGTCGGGAGGAATACGTAGGTAGCCATTATGTCGAATTTAGTATTGTGATTGTGTAACCGATTTGATGTGACTCCATTATAAAGTACGTTCGCTCGCGCGAGCGCCGCATTATGTCTCCGAAATGGCATTCGGTTATAATCGTCCGTTGCCTCCATCCCTCTCTTCTTTTCCCACTGCTTTTCTGCTCCTGTCCTGTTTCTCTCATTGGCGGTGTGCGCCAACATTTGGCGTTTCATCGGGAAGGAGGGACAAGGGAGAGAGATATATGAAAAATTGTGTACCGGTTTTGCGCGACAGAAGGCGCACGACCGTAAATGCGTCCTATTAAAGCTCAAGTGCAATCGCATCTCGATGAAAATATTCCGAGCCCTTCGAGCGGAATCGTTTGAGGATATTCTCTTTTGACATACGGCAATTAATATATAATTCTTATCTTGAAACAGTGGATTTTACAGAAGAAATATTTGAATTTAAAGAAAACTCTTAATCAAATTATAAGATCCGAGTTCTCTGATTATGACCGCGGTTGATTTTTTTCTTTCTATCTCTGTGAATTGTAATTTTATTATTGCTCTCTTTGAGAATCTATTTATGCGGCAATCTAGATTTTTACGGACGTATCAAAACCGAAGAAGAAACAAACGGAAGGGATAGAAGGAAGACAAAAGAAGAAAGATATCGAAAAAAGGAAAAGAGGTCAAAATTTATTCTTTAGGTTTATATCAAAGATCATTCTTGGCGCGTACAATCGATGTAACGTTAACGAAGCAGGTTCATCGAACGCGAGATCAGGGTACAAACTCGAAAGTTGCCGATTCGGTTCCGCCGATGTATGTGGTCATGATTTTCGAAAAACATATTTCGTCAAGCGAGACGACTCTTCGGTAAGAAGCGGATAGGGAAGATAAAGAAAAAAGGGTGAAGGAGGCGAGGAGAAGAGGGGAGGGCACAAAAGCGAGCCAACATCACCACCACCACCACCAACCACCATCACCGCCCAACGCGGCGCGGCGGTACGATATTCCGGCGGCTTCCTCCCCATCGCCGACGCTCGCCGTCATACAATTTATTGGTAAACTTTGCTAGCTTGTTAGAGGGTTACGTGCGCTGGGATAAGAAATATCCAGAGTGGTATCCGCCTCTCCCGCCGCCCCCATCCCCGTCCCCTCGCGCTCTCCTCGCTCCGGCACCGTCGCCGTCGTCGCCGCCTTCGTGTTATCACCATTCTTCGCTTGTACACCAGCACCAGCAGTATTGCCGGCACTAGCACGAACATCAGCACCAGCGGTAGCAGCAGCAGCACCAGCAGCAGCATCAGCAGCATCAGCGGCAGCGCCGACCCCCTCGGCTATAGGGTTAGAATACCAGGGTTGCCTCCATCGTGCCACTGGTCTGCACCACTGCCTTCGACGCTCTGCCAACCACCACCAGCAACCAACCTCTGCCACACTCGCCCTCTCCCTACACCCCCTCTGTGTCTTCGTCCTTCGCCAGCTGCCTCCCCTCTCCGCTCTCTCTCCCCCCGAGGGCAGACTCCGCCGAGAATATGAATATCATACGTTGCCTCCGGATTCGTCGTTCCGCCTTCCCACGTACTCGCGTCTCGAACGGGAAGCGCGGGGCACGTCGAAACGCGCGGGAATAAGCGAACGAACTCGCGGATTAAGTCTCGGGTAAGTCGGGGTCGAAGATCCTCGACCCGAAATTCGGGTCTTCCGACCTCGCAGGCAGAGCGCATCTTCGGTAACGAATACCTCGCGGGTGTACCGCGCTGCATGCTTGGTCCCTATTCTCTCTTTGAACTTCGAAGATATGGAGCTGACTCAAGAGACTTGTATCCAAAGTACCATTTACCAAGTGTTACACTGGATCGAAGTTATACTAAGTTAGACGCGGGAGTAGGGGCGCAGAAAGGAAGCTACGTAGCGCGCGGTAAAAGATTAGATTAGCAGTAACGCGTGTAATGCATATTTCAAGTATATATCAACATGTATTTTGTGTAGAGGTCAGTTAATTTAAAATTAGAAATGTACATGCAACTAAAAATTACACACATGGCCATAATTAACGTGTTTTTTTTTGCATGCGCATTTTTAAAGAGATATTTGCCACTTTCCTCCTTGCAGGCGATAAGTCTTCACAGATAATCAGAAGCTACGTTAATCCTCGGCGCACACAAGGCTTTCATTATTTCATTAACAGCTGCAATGCGGCAGTAGTCCTCGCGAGATAGAAACGCAGATTTGCGCGCGCGGCATAAAGATGTGCACGCTCCTCTGGAAGGAGGCTCAGTGTCGGGGATCGTTCGCGAGTTTTCCTCTGCCAGCACGTTGTCTGTGCACACCTCTGTGTACTTGTACACCCTACTCGGCGTTTGTGTGCATACCGGGGCGAATTCGAGGAGCCGGCGAGGAGAAGAGAGACACAGAGAAAAGGAGAAGAGAAACGGTGCCGGGGACAACAATCATAACAATCTAGTTAAACGTTATAAGGATATCTCGCGCTAAGAGGCGTGCCAAGCGTTGCATAAAATCAAATTGTACGCCGAGCCGAGAAGTTATTGTCGTTCCTCATCCCTCCTTTTCCCTTTAAGTCCCTCGCCGCCTCCCCACCCAACTTGTGCCGTCGCCGAAAATTTACCCGAGGATCCTCCACCTCCATCTCCGAAGTTTCCCCCGCGCTCCTTCCGCATCCTTCTTTCGGGACTTTACCGGCGCGGCGGGCACATTCGCCCCCGTGAATCTCTCTCCACCCTCGACAAACGCAATTTTTTGCGCTCCGCATTTGTCAAGGATCTTGAATAAATTCCAAGGAAATGTGTTCGCGTGGTACCGCCGGTTATTTGAGTTATTTTATGTGATTAAGACGTAAGAGCGACAAGGACAAACGATATGATTATGCTGTTTCTCTGTAGCATAAGATTAATAGATATTAATTTTTAAAAAATCATAATGCTCGATACACGCGACGAGACGATGGCAAATTGTAGGAATTGCTTTTAAGAGATATGATTTGCTATCGTAAGCTATTCCGCATATAATTGCCACAACGCCGAAAATACTGTTCCGCGCCGCACGTAGCGAAACTACGAATGATTATTAAGCCCACGGACTTTGCAGAACGTGGATGGAATTAGTCGTGCGCGGGAGAATTCGTAATAGGGCTTTCGTTGCCGTCAACAATATCGGATAATTACGCCTCTGTCGGGCGATCCTCGAAATAGAGTAATGGAGAATCGGCGAAATCGGCTTGAGGGGGTTAAATTGAAATTGAAATCACTCGAAATTACTTGCAACCTCGTCGGCGATGGCGAGAGGCATCGTCGCCGGCGATATTCCGTCCCGAAAATTGAATATAGCACTCCGAACACGTCAATGACTCCACGTATTGCACGCCCGTAAAAATGTCTGCGTAAGTTGACCAACCACATCGCGTTTAGAATTGCATATTCTCAAAATTCGTCCTATATTATCAAGTGTATTAAATTTTCTCTACAGGAGAAAATATAATATAATATAATTTTCTCTACAAGAGAAAATTCAGTATTTGTCTGCAAGAATTTAATGTCTTATATAAATACAGTCATAGTTTGATCTCGCAAATAATTAAAAATATTTTTAGTTTAAAGTATATTTTAAGTACAAATTATATATATATAATTGTATTCTTTGCTAAAATATATTTTACAATAAAAAAATTTTTTGTTACACTTTTATACGCGTAATATTTTTTCTTTCCAAGACTTTTAATTTTTAAAAATGCTTCGTTTTCCCTCTTAATTGCACCTAAATTGGCCTTTTTACGATTTAAGTACGGAATTTCCGAGAGGCGTAAATGCAAAATTACCGAAATAAATGCTTACTTTTTCACAGACGCAGTCAGGACATTTCTCGCGCGCTTGGAATTGTCGGAATTCCCACCAGCACGGCGGCGACGATAACGATGAAAAAAAGGCGCAGGATTTGCCATAAAAAATGCTAAAGCGACTGGGGAAAAGGACGTTAACGACGTCTTCGTTAAGGGATGCCCGCGGGGCAGAGTTAAAACGGTGAGGAATCAAAAGATCGATTAGAATCGGCCGTCGCCGCGGGATTTCTCGTGCAATTCGAAGGGAGAAGTCTTGCCCTCGCGACAGGGAACGCGAGGTCAGGGTAGGAGGGCTGTATTTGTAAGAAATGCGAAGGGAAAGAAAGAAAAGGTGGCGCGAAAGCCACCCTCCGTTGTTCGACTTCTCGCTTTGCCGTTTTCGGGGGAAACGACGATGTCCATCCTCTTTCCTTTCTACGGAAATTCAATATTTTGGCTATCGAGTTCCCTACGAGAAGGGAGAGGCGCCGTTTTTCGCTTTCTTCTTTTTACCTCTCGCCTGTTCATTCTATTTGCATCGAAAGAAAGCGGATGACTTTAGAATTGTTCGGCATTGAGTCGAAAGATGAGAAACTAACACTTGATTCATTCTCCTTGTAGCTGAGAAGTGATTTTAAAGAATAAAACAAATTCTAAATACATTCTAAAACAAAGTAATAAAAAAAAGGTTGATTTCCTGAAATTATATATACTCTCCAGTTTATAATTATACATAGACATACTCTCCAGTAGAGCAAAGTAGAATTGTCTCAATTAAGTTGTTGTATACACGGAAAGAATGGTTTTGTTGAAATATCTAAAAATTTGGCCAGATACGAATCTGAAAATAATTTTTGTTGGACTATTAAAATAATTATGTAGGACGCCCAAAATATTTGCTGGAATATCTAAACTTTTTGTAGCATTATTATAATGTTTGAGCGTCCCACGTAGTTACTTTTGACAGTCTAACAAAATTATTTTCAGATCTGTATCTGGCTAAATTTTTAGATATTTCAGCAAAACCGTTCTTTCCGTGTATGGATAGTTTTCATTTCATTCGACCTGCCGAACTTTCTTCGCGACGGCTACTTTTCGCAGCCATCAAATTGGTTCGCAATCCACATTCCCACGCGAATCTCGAGACTCGACAGAAAGATCATCTCGCGATATCCGTGCAGAACCTCGGCTCCGTTGGAGGACAGAAGAGAAGCGGAGAGGAGGAAGGGAGGAAGACGAGAGGCCCGGAGTCCCACGGGCGCAGACACGCAAGAAACACGGGAGCTCGCCCGCTGCGGCGAACAGCGAGGTAGGCGTGGCGGGAAAACATGCCGTCACAATGTCGGTTCAACTACACGACAATTATCGCCGGCGAGCTTTATAATTAAGAGGCCTTACCCGCGGCCCGGCATTTATCTGGCATCTCCGGCGTGTGCGTCCCGCGGCGACGATCCGGTCGGCGCAGAGCGACGCGACGAACTACGGCCATCGGCGCTTCCTTCCGCGCGTGGAAGCCACGCACGACAAGTCTGGTTACTGTAACCGGTACATGTATGTTCTCTCTTCTTTCGCAACGTGGCTTCCTCATTGACGACGACCGCGTGCTGCGACATTGTGACGCGACGATCGAAATCGGAAGGGTACTGCGGAAACGGGGACTCGATCATCGGCGGAACGATCGTCTTCGTTGGAAGATTGTTCAGACGATAATCTAAGATTCAATGAAGATATTAATACAAATGGAATTAGACACAACTATGTAAGATGTAATCAGTATCTTTTTGTAACGAAAAATATATAAAAGATAAAGTTATATTTATATAAAAAAAGAGAGATTCATTTATTAACTCCCGGAAGGAGGAGGATGTACCCTTCGAAGAACTTTGTGGCTGGATTATTCTTGATCCATACAAGATTCAATAATCAA
This sequence comes from Aphaenogaster rudis, assembly GCA_003063815.1. Lineage (NCBI taxonomy): Eukaryota > Metazoa > Arthropoda > Insecta > Hymenoptera > Formicidae > Aphaenogaster > Aphaenogaster rudis. Next base: position 71,416 of record NJRL01000494.1, read on the forward strand.
AAGTAAACTAGCAATATATAAACTAATAAAAGCCTATCGGGTCTTAAGTGACCTAACCATCGCCAATTAAGAGTTAATATAATATTATATAACATATATAATACAGAATTAATAATATATTCAAGAATATTCTTGTTAATTTTATTTCAGTATTATCTTTATTTTAGTATTATTGCAATATTAAGACATTTTTATATCAAATGTTTCAATATTTTTTAAAAATTACATGTGTTTCAAAAAAATTGTATTTAATATTTTTTTAAGTAGCATAAAATCTAAATGAGTTAATTATATTGCTTTATCATAACACAACATTTCGTTTAAAATAAATTCAATTGCCACGGGAAAGCAGTTGGACGGACACGCGACGGCGAGTCTAAAGAAAACGGCCGTAGAAAAGTAGGGAAACGCAGAAAAACGCGCAGCATATCCGGAACACGCAGCAGGGTCGCCCATTGAAATTTTACCGAGCGGTACAATGTAATTCGAGGTTCGGGGTCATCGTGCGACACGTTAACGTGCTCTAATGCGCCCTTAACGAACCCCTTAATCCAATTTCGTGCAAAGTAACGAAATTATGTGCTGGCTGACCGGAAGCCGCGGCGGCGAGCTTTCAAGCTCTCTCATTCGGCCCCTCTCGAGTGGCTACCATTCAAACCACTCGAGAACCCAAACGAACGTGTTTGGCCTGATCCCATTCTATTTCACTGTGATCTCTTGTGAATATGTCACTTTAACGCGACGCGTCGGTTCATTACAACGTATAGCTTTTAACAATAAGAGATGGCAGCGTGATTTGACGAAAGAGATTGACAAGGGAGAAATTTTTCTCTCTAAGCTAGTTTATCGTGCAAAATATTAAAACATATAAAATATATGTAAAGAGATCTTTATATTATCGATATGTCATATCGTATTATTATCCGCAAATTAAGTAAGCCATTCTTGTTGATTTTATCCATTTTTCATAATCGGGACACACACAAAAACACACACACACACATTGATATATAATATAATAATTTTTATTTTATGTCAGAGTTGCAACTGCTTTACGGTTTGTTTATTCGAAAAATAACGAATTTTTTACTTATTAGACGGACGAACAGATTGACACGAGTCCGATGACAAATTCGTAACGTGTGGAACACATTCTTAACTACTAGTGTGGAGATCTGTTTAACAGTCATGGGGTTCGGCCATATGTGGTCCTGCACGGCACCAAGGAGGATTATCATCGGGGAGATCCGTTATCTCGGTGGCACGCGTTTCCGAATCTCTCGCTTCTTCTCGTTCAATCCTCTCCCTCGTTCTCGTATAATCTCCCTCACTCTCGCTCTCTCTTTCACCCCTATCTCGCGCCCGTCCTGGTTTATGGTCGGTACGTGATAATAGAGATGTCATCCTGTCGGTGCTTTGACAACCCCATAACACGGTCGTTCGCGTAGCCTGTCTGTAACGCGGCGCTGTGCTCCCCAGAGATCTTGGAAACTGTCGTTGTGCCCACCGCAGTTTTACGCCATGCTATTTTCGACGACTTTTCTCGTTTTGTCATGTCGCACGGCCGAAAATATTGTGATCGGGTACGAAGGGTACAGTCATATATAATTGCGTATATATATGCGCTTTTAAATTTTCGCCAACTGGTTTATCCTTATTTCGCATTCTTCCATTTTACGTTAATGTTAAATATAACTGAGATAACCAGTAAAACTGAATTTTAAATTGAAAATTTTGTAGAATTTGTTAAAACGAAACTAGGAATAAGATATTTCGTTCTCGAAGCAAAAATGTCTATGAGAAAAAAGTAGAAGTCGCTCGAAGAAAATAGCGGATATGTTCTATCGTAGCGCGAGGATCGCTGCGAAAGATATGATTCTCAGGCAGGATCATTTGTGAGAGCTAACGCGATGATCGGGATGATCGACACGCGCGGGGCCAAGTATTTAAGATCGCCGGATAACGGAGTCACGTGCGGGTAGGATCCGACAGGACATTTATTGAGAGCACCCTCTCTGTCTCGCCCTTCATCGCGTCGACAGCGGCGCGATGTATTGCTTTTTAAAGGACTTTAAAAGCTGCCTTATCGGATTGTCGCCACCGAATGAATCGCGCCGCGCGGCGTACGTATGCATACCCGTCGTTTTGGACACGATCGCTTTTCCTCCTCGCTGTACCTTTCGATCTACATGTGAATACTCTGCGCAGAGTTGCTGTTTGATCACTGTGCCATGTATTTCACTGCCGTACATCGTTGTATCGACAAGCCGATTATGCATACAGAAAACTATGACATTTATTTAATATCGAATCTCTCTCTTTCTCTCCCCTCTCTCTCTCTCTCTCTCTCTCACGATTAAATTATTTCAATAATCGTTTCTTAAAATAAACTGCATTATAAAGATATAATGATATAAGATAAATAAGGTTTTATTTTTTTAGATTTTATAAAAGGATAAATATTAAATGCAACTTATTTCAATTAAAGTTTTTTCCTTTTCTTTTTTTGAGAGAGAAAAAGGGAAAAATTAGATTATAAATATCTTTCAAAATAAATATATATAACTTATAAATTAAAATGAATATATATAACTAAAATACAAATTTAAAAAAGTATATACAACTTATTTCGTGAGAAAAAGTTGCAGTCCAAATTTCATTAGCAGATTTTGGGAAAAATCATCTATACACAATGCTGTGGAAAAAAATTGCAAAGTTCTATCTGATTATATATGTATTATTTTCCTCGTGTTTATTATATATATATATATATATATATATATCAAGGTTGGGAAAGTTACTTTATAAAAGTAACTCGTTACAGTTACAAGTTATCGATTCTGAAAAGTAACTCGTTACTTTTATAAAGTAACTTTCCCAACCTTGATATATATATATACATAGGTATATACCTAGCTTGTATCTTGTAATTATAACTGAGATAACGTAATCGTTTGCATTGTGCTTTACAGTTGTAATTACAAGGTAAAATGCTCTCTGCCTATTATCGTATTTTTCCGGGTTCACTGTGATTCCGAAAATTTGATAAGGTTCGGCCCAGCATGCTCATGTCTCGCGCACATACACACACACACACACACACACATATATATACACACACACACACACACACACAAACATACACGTATACATGTATAAATACGTATGCACGCCGGACGATATTACAAAATTATCGCGACGTCAATGTTATCGGCGCCGTCCGTGCAGAGTGGAGCACATAGATACACGGAGCGATACGCTCCGCATGGCATAATGGAGCCGATCGGACGACGGGACCCCCGCGTGAAATGCGAGTTCCCCATAGAATAGATCCTGACCCCTTCCCTCCACCCTCCCCCCTCTCGCCCCCTCCTTCCTCCCGTGGAGCCACCGGTGCCCGAGATAATGCGATAACGAGCTTTACTACATGACTATCGCCGCTGCGCGTATTTGTTGCCGCGATCGATTCGCGCCGGTATCCGCCGAAAATAAATCGCCCCGACTCGGTAAAATTTATTAAACGCCGCTACGCAGCCGCCCTCCTGAACATTAACCCCTTAACGTCACATTTTTTTTCACGATCGATAGACGGACGAAAGATTTATTTACATTCTCCGTGATCGGTTTTAAGAAAGCCACATTATTCCTTGAGACTTGAGATCGGTTTTGCCATTTTTGATTAACTTTAATCTCTGCTTAATTATTGTAAATATAATTCTCAGAAGAAAAATGAAAAAAATATATAAGTTAAAAGCTGTGGCTGAAAGTAAGAAATGTGAAGGCGTCTTTAAACGTGTAATGATCCATATAATTTGCGTTTGTTGTATCGCCGAAAAGCGTACTACATTCTTTGCTTATTTAATGTTTCAGTTGACAAGTTAGATTAGTCCGAGTTTTTTGTGAGAATCAAAAACGTATACCGGGTATCTCGTATTTTTACCGATATTAAAACAATTTATATACTTCGACGATGGCACTGTGATTCGCCCTTCTGTGTTTTCATCCACTTGTTTGTAAATTTTATTTATCCGCAATTGTATGCATAAATTTATGCGTTAAACGTTTCCCGAAATGACGAAAGCCGTCGAAACAGAGCGACCTGTGTGAGACGCGTTAAGTGCTCACCCCCGGCGAGAGGCGTATATTGGTCGGCGCTACCTTGCGAGAAATCGCGGTGCCCCGCGTTTTGTAATGACCTCATTGTCGTGCCGGCGCGTCGACAACGCCCCCCGCTATTGTCGCTTCCTGAGAACGTTTGACTTCGCCGGTGATTGCAGGGTGAATTTCTCGGGAGTTTGCTGCATTGTCGCGCGAGAATATGGAGGGAGGCGCTTTGCGGCCACACGGGAGGGGTGCCTTGGTTATAGTTCCTTCTCGTCTTTCTCCCCTTCCTCGTCTCTCTCTCTCTCTCTTCCTCTTTCCTCACGCGGGCCCCCAGTGGGACGCGCGTAGCTTAGCGGGCCCGGGTAACCTTCCCTGAGAAGATTTCAAATTACAGGCTCCAGAAACGGCGCCCCCGTCGTGGACCGCGCAACCCCCCGTCGCGTCATCGCGGAAACACGCGCGAGGCACCCCTCGAAGGCGTGCTGCACCGCTTCCTTTTCTTCTGTTTTCTTTTTTTTTATTCTTTTTTTTTGTTCCGCTTCGCGATTTCTTTCGCGATATCTTTCACTCGGTTCCGCCGTTTGAGGAACGCGGAAGAAACACGGCTCGTGAGACCGCACGGAAGCGTCGTTGTACAAAAATCAGGCTATATTACGAACATTTGGAACGATACAGATGTTACGTTTAATTAACGTTAATTACTTGTACACTCATTCAATTCTGCTATCCTAAGATTATACATATTGAAAACTTTATTCTTTGATGAGTTTTTTAATCAAAATTTTAATTGTTGCATCGCGTGTTTTGAAATGCTTAACGCAATGTAGAAAACAAATAAAAACAATTTGTATTTGCAATATCTAAAATTAAGATAAATTTGAATAACATTCTTGCAATAGAATACCTTCTTTTAATAAAATTACATATAAGAATACCATTCTTTTAATAGAATACCTAAAATTTAAACAAAACCATAGATTACCATCTTGCCCATGGATAAAAGAGTAATAATGCTATATCAAATACTTTTATTAAATAATTTTAATAGATGTTCAGTTTTTTTTTATACTAAATATATTCTACATGACAAAGAACATCATAAATGTTCGCCGTTAATTTCTTCAGCCTTTCCTCTAACCGTAGCTGACATCATATAAGACTGTTGGGACCGGTAGAAAAACTGTAAATGTATATATTATTAACTGGTCTCGAAGGGTGGAAACTATGTACGAAAATATGTACGAGACAGCGGCGACGGGCAGCCGAGTGAAAATCGTAAACGGGGGAGCAGACACGCGCGTCGTCCCTTTGACGACGATCTCGCGCGGAGGGATGATACTTTGAACTCGCCGACAACTCTTTCGAGACCTTCGTTACGGCTCGCTTCGCGAGTATCTCTGCGTACGTGTATGCCCAGAAAGAAAAGAGCCCCGCCCGGCTACTCTTACCGCCGACCCTCGGTCTCGGAATATTTTAAACAAAACGCACTTTTGCCTGCCGTTCATTATCGCAACTCTGCAAACTGGCGCGTCCTCTCGAAGCGAAAGACGTTGGGGCAAGGCGTTCAGTCGAGCGTTGAATTGAAATAGATATTAGAGAGTTTTTGCAATACCGTCTTTTAAATACGGTGAACGCTAAAATCACGTTATTGGGTCGAAAGACAAAACTGCGCATGCGCAGTACCCAATAACGTGATTTTAGCGTTTACCGTATCTAAAAGACGGTATTGCAAAAACTTAACGTCAATCTTGCCGTAAGGTCCACTTCCGAGTACCGTACCGGGCAGCGTAACTACCACGATAGAATTTATTTGATCTCAATAAAACAATGTTTGGTAATTTTGCTTACATCTAAAAGAGACGTTGGAACCGTACACGGAAAAAACGATAAGGTTGCCACAACCACAATAATAGTAACATTTGGTACAGCCACGTCCTGTGGTTGTCACATTCACATTGATGTGAAGGCAACTATATGCATTTGGTACAGCAAACATAGTGAATGCTG